>JBBPNX010000110.1:0-36274 GCA_038091155.1 Harrya chromipes
GAATGCGAGCGTTGTGGTAAGGTGGGTCATTGGTGCATTTTGGTGCAGGGCCTGCTTTGCTCAATCACATTTCCGTGACACATTAGCTCTGGCTCGCATAGTTGTCATGGTTCCCAGTGAGTTCTCTCTCTCTCTTGCCTGGCATGAAAAAATTCCTACCCAACCCAATTTACTCACAGGTACATCCGTCTGAATTCTGATCCGTCTTCCGTACTGAGGGTCTTGGTGCGTCGCTCACAAGTTGACACAACCATGCAAACACTAGGATCTGTAAGTGATTGTTTACACTCAAGTCCTCTTGATTTCCACTGTTCTGATGTCGGACATCAGAACAGTCACCGTATGCCGTTCTCGTCTTGTCTCTTTTGGTCTTGGTGCTTGCCTCCGGCGGCCCAATTGTTGCTGTTTTTCACCCCGCCACTCGTTTGCGTACACTCGTTTACTTTTACTTTGTTTCTTTAACCCACTTATTCATTAGATCTGCATGTGTGCTCATGTGCTTACACTCCTGGTTTTGCTTAAATGCTTGAAGTGTCGCAGTGAGGAAGGGTGCGAGTTCAAGTGTCGCAAGTGTGTGGTATGTAAACCATTTGTGATTCACTTGGTTGCTTGGGCTCGGAGTAAGCATGTTTAAGTGGGTTTCAAGTGGGTTTCAAGTGCCAAGTAACGTGAATATTTGCCGATTAGAATGATATGAAATATTGTACACATCATGAGCCATGGACGTGCAAAGACCGGAACGTATTACAGATTGGGATTCAAGTCGGTGTCGACAACTTCCGCAGGCATCATCCCATACTTTGAATTATATCCTCCGGATTCGTTTCACTCCAATCTTCCCACTTAAGATGCTGGAGCTCCGCAGAAGACGAAAATTGAACTTGACCCTGCAGAAACTGCGCGTACGTTCGCTTCCGAGTGGGAATGACATGTCTTTCAACCAAGTCGTGTAGCGTCTTGAAAACCCTGGGGTGATGTGTCAACCACGGGAACGTATCCAGATGCATCCCATTCGCATGAATACGAAGGCAGGCCGCGTCGTGGTCAGCTCCTGATCTTGGAAGAGGCTCCCTGAACGTCACCGACAATCCGGGGTTCGAGGTGACACTAAGGTCGGCCAAGATCACGATGTAAGCAGGGGAGTCTGATGAGCCTGGGCCGCCGATGCTGGCATTGTTCCGAACATCGTCCAATGGGTCCTCAATCTTTTCAACACGGTCTGTGTCCGAGATGAAAATTTGCGATACGCGACCAGTACTCTTGAAGCAGATCGGAATCATTTTATCGACCAAAGGCTGGTCATGACAACACTGGACGGCGCTCGTCCGCTTCCAGTGTCGCATCGTGAAGTCCTCCAAACTGAATATGGAATCAGTGTTGAGTCACATGCGGAGAAATAAGTGACCTACGAAGCTTGGAATGGTTTTGGCTCGCCATCCTCCATCTGTCTGATGTTGACACTCATCGAGACCCAATGGGAAAAATTGATGTAGGCATCCTGAAATTGCTCCCTAGCCCCCCCGCAACCTTCGAGAGACCAGAACTGATCGCCAAACATAAATTGCAGGAAGTCGACCACAGATATCATCTGACAGTGAGTCAGCTCAGAATCAAGGTCGACTGGACCCTCAATGCAGCTGTTGTCGGTCCTGTCTCTGAGGACAAAAAGATCTTTCGCGATCAACCAGAGTAACCGGCTGACCAGTTCGCCGCGTTCTCCGACCTCTATCATTCCATTCTCGATCTTTATCCGCAACACCTTCAAGGATGTTTCCAAAGAGAAATCGTCTTCGTGCAATAAAGATGCGGCGGCACACGACAAAAAGGGTTCAGATGGATACGTCGTGAGAGTGCAAATGTGGTCATCCGTGGTTGCGATGCGCACTCGGAGGCGCCTCTCAACGGCAGATTCAATGAATTCAACGGCATCCTGGCGACCGATAGACACCTCAAGGCCGAATCTCTGCCCAAGGACTGCAAGCGCTTGGGCTGCATCTCCAGGATCATAACATAGTGTCCCACGCAACTTCTCCCGGGCAAGCTGGAAAATTTCTCGTAGTGGTAGCGCGCCCACCCGAGAATGCCACCTGTCGGTAGATGCTCAGCACGTGTCGATGGCGTCGATGAAGAAACCCACAACGGACGCCCATATCCTATGAGGTTTTTTGTCTTTGCGACCTCAGTGTATATCACTTTCTCACAATCAGGGGCATAGATATCCCAACCCATCTGACAGAACGGTTCAAATAACAAATGGCCATCAATTCTAACCCTGGCAGACGGAACTGCGGGGCTCATTAGCAAGATGTCAATATTACAAGACGGTCACATACAATCCACTTGCGGTGGTGCAAAATGACTGACTCTTGACGTCGTCGATGTAAATATTACCCAAACTGGGTGGTGATCAGAGTATTCTCTGATAGTTTGAAGGAGTATTGATGCACGATGAAACTCTTCAGTCGATTCGTGCAGCCAATGGGCTTCGTCAAGGGCAATGACCAGCTTTGGCTCATCCTTGTCGACACCAGAGGGACCGTAGGAAAATAGGGATGTCATATCTTCATAACATTTCATCATCCGATGCCCAGCTGTGGTAACATTGTCGTAGGTGATGTTGTCCTCATCTGGTGCTATCTCTTCCATCATCTATCAACCTCAACGAGTGAAAACAATCATGAATATAGATTTACCAAGCCCACCTCGTAGTATGTCGCTTCCAGCTTTTTGAAGAAGTCGGCACGAGTGGGCGAATCCTTGCATAGAGCTTTTCGCCACTCTTTTGTTAGGCCATTTTTCAGATGATCTGTAACGATCTGGAAGACTCCTGCGAAAAAGAGGCGACATTGGAGAGTATAAGTCCGTTTGATCATGGCGCCTTCCGTGAGAAGCGTAGCAGGGAAGTCGTCGCGAAGAGGAAATCCGGTTGTATCGGCAGTACCCCGAAGATTCATGTATAACACCAAGACGTCGATTTCCAAGTTAGCCAACTAGAAAGGAGTGAACACTTTATTGTTGACAGAGGACAGAAAAAATACCTCTAGCATGAGACGGGTCTTTCCTGTTCCGGAACTCTGCACGATTGAACAGAACTTTCCATAGTATCCAGGTCCTTTCGTAGCAGAGTATTCGTAATTGTTGATCTGGAGATACTCATGAAGTCCCTTGATAGAAACGCCTTTAAAGTCGACCGTCATTGCGGACCGCAGTCCAGCTATATCGCACTCCCCGAGGGACATAATATCTGGAACAATTCGATAATGAGAAAAACAAGCTGGAACAGACACCAACTTAAGCTTCTATCAGGCAGATGAAGAATTTCTGTGAGATAATCGTTGAGCATGACCAAATGTGCTAAGTGATGATCGCATACATACTCAGGATACGAATGGAGCGGTATGATTGCTTCTCCCAAGCAGAACGCAGCTTATACCGCAGCCCAGGATTTTCTTTGATCAGCCGATCAGCCTCCATAGGGTTGAGGTACTTGAGGCTCGACGCGCTATGGCAGCATCCGATGATAATATAGAAGAGGAGTGCTGTGTAGTCTCTATCACTGGAAGGTTTATAGGGTGATAGGGATGCCACATGCTTGTCGAATTCCAGATGCTCGTCGTAAGTAAAAGGATCATAGGGGATTTTGGCGAGAGACATCTTGGTGAGTCGAGTCTCGGAGAAGTGAAAGGGGTTCAACTTCGAGTTGGATCCCCTGTCACGGTCGCGCCTCGGCGATCTCGTTTTTCGGGGGGCGGCGTGTTTGCTGACTACTGTCGGGAAGTATAGGCCACGTTTAGCAGGCCTGGTCGGATCAAGTTCCCTCGGTCTCTCAAACTCCCTTCTGTGAAACTCCCGTCTGTACTTCCGAATACGACCCTACGGCCCCTTGACTCGGAATTGCTCAGTTTCGAGTTTCCGGTGAACGTAACTGCAATGCTCATGGTCACCACCCTTCCCATCCACCGACTCGCCTGGTTCTCGAAGAAAGTACGTCTTCCAAGAAATCCGACAACAGGCGGCACTTGTCTTGGTTTAGAGACGCGACGACGCGCTTCAGAAGCATGACTCTGAGGGTCTGACGCTACCAGTGATCACGACGCAGGCAAGATCCTATCCCTACGGGTAGCAGAATGGCCTCAACCGAACATGTAGGCCATCAATCGAAGACGAGGAGATTAGGGCGCACTACCGTACGTCGCGCAGAGTGCAATATCGGTGTTCATCTCCTCACATACTTACAGCCCAATTTGCGTCCGCCACTGGCAGACGGTGTGCTCGGGATAGATGACCCGTGTGCCTCGTCCGGTGTCGACTTGGTAGACCAGCGTACAATGGAACAGGACCGAATCTCCAACTCAACTAAGAACCTCCGAGTCGCTAATCGTGAACTAGCAATCCCCGCCTCCGGCAACACTGCCCGTCGTCGATGGGCGAGGGAAGCGGATCCAGAGGTCGTGCAAAGGGACTCCAACTTGCAGACTGATTTTCCCAAGGTAAATACATGCTACTTTGATGACGCGCGGTTCCCGGACTCTATTAAAAAGCAGGCCCACTCATCTCCCGCTGACATCAACGTTAGAACAGAACAAGCAAGCAAGCAAAGGAAGATCCTGGAAGCATATACTCGTGTTTTTCCGTCCATACCCCGAGATATCACGATCCAGTGAAGGCGTGCGAATAGCAGAGTAGCGTATGCTGAGCCTGACAGACCTGACAGCTACGAATTGAAGAAGGCGGAGAAAGTGGACCACGGCATGTCAACCAACCCGCTCAGAGGGCAATGCAATCCCATATTATTATTACTTGCAGTCGAACCAAATTCTCGCATGAACGAACGGCATGCGTTGTCCGAGGTAGTTGACCGGACTGAAGCAAAACTTGAAAGGGGTAAAATCAGTACCCCGATTGCCAGCGACGATGTCCGCTTCTCAGAAACCTCTACTTCTAGAGACAACACTGATATCCTGCGGAATCGGGACGCGGATGTTGTTGTACAAAAGGAGTCCAACGTAGCTGATACATCCAAGGTAGAGAACAGTTATTTCTACGACAGACGCAACGCTAAAGCTTTGTCTTTCAGAAGGCTCAGCTACGGCTACGCGGTATCCTAATGTGTGTAATGACTCGCATATCCCTTTCCGATACCCACCGTCCTCGGATGCATAGAGATCCTATGATACCTCAGCTGGTATGAAGGGTTCACCATCAGGTCTCCACTGTCGAGGAACCAAAGCAAGCCGGTTAGCATGCAACCTTGGACGGCGATGAAAACGAATCTCCCGACTTCCACACAGTTTTCACCACGCGCTTACACCAGCCATCTACTCGCCGCAACACTGGGCCTGACAACCGAGACGGCGACATTGGCTTTCTCGAGGTGTGAGTTCATCCGTCTTCTTCTGAATTCGTTTTCATGATGCCATAGCTCGTCGAAGATACCTTCAAGAGCCCCTGCCATGCCGCATCTCATATAATCCTTAGCGAAAGCATGTCGCACCCAGAGTTGAAGAACGATATAGCTGAGGGATTCCGCAACAGGCACCGCCCGCTCAAACCCCAATTCCTTATGAACGGCCGCCGGATGATGCTGAGGCCTGTACTACTCAAGATCCAGCAGTTCAACATCAACCAGTTCCCGTGCGTCCCTTTTCTTTGAATCGCTGGGCCACGTCGTAACAGTCGACATCCCATTAGCCACCGCCAGTGAACGATCCGCCTCAACCTGCGAGTGCAGGGGTTCCTGTGATAGTGAGCATATTTTCCTCGAGCTTGTATCCAGAGACTTCTTTCATCCTCTGACAATGTTCTCTAGATTGCCTCTACGACTGACAGGAAGAAAAGGTGAGTAGACGGAAGGGGGACAATCAACCGGACGGTGCCAAGGAGTAGATGGAGGGTACAGTAGGAAGCACGATACCGACGAGAAGCAAAGAGTAGCAAAGACAACCACCTGATTCAGAGATGCGAAATGTGCGAGTCAGAAACTGAAGGAGTAGGCGATATGTCCAGGAGCTCAAAAAATGGAATTTACCCTGGAGAACGATGGAGTGGCGAACTCAGAACGCATCAACGCGCTTCATGCCTTCAACTGCTCTCATGGGGTCGAAGAAAAAGAATTTGTAGGGCGTGATCAGATGCACGGCTATCGGAGTGCCCACGACGACGAGTGCTGACGCATTTACAACTCGAATTGACTCTGCTACTCTCTTACACATGACATTCTGAGATAGGCGTGTTCAGACTGCCCACCGTTTGAAAGACTCAACTAACGCGAAGCCCGTACTATGTGGGAGAGACCAAGTGTTGACGGGGCCCACAATGTTCGTTGGCAATACATGTTGAACTGCTCCTCGTGGCTCGTATAGGTGCTTAAGATCCAGAAAGTTGGCGGGTCTCCGCCTAAACAGCGACGTGTCCGTGTACAAGAAACAGATCTTCAATCAGTCCATTTCCTGCAGGCTGGAATTCTAACAAAGAGCGAGAAACACGATTCACACTCGTGAAGGCTTACTGATTCACTAGGCTGTGGTGCTGGAGAGAATGCTGTAA
Organism: Harrya chromipes; assembly: GCA_038091155.1. Taxonomy (NCBI): domain Eukaryota; kingdom Fungi; phylum Basidiomycota; class Agaricomycetes; order Boletales; family Boletaceae; genus Harrya; species Harrya chromipes. The sequence continues at coordinate 6,547 of JBBPNX010000110.1, forward strand.
GAGGAGGACGAGGCACGTGTTTTGATACAGCGCGTTGGAGAAGACATGATAAGCTTGCCAACACGTGCCAAACGCACACCAAGAGCACGACCGAGTCCTGGGAGTGACGTGTGGGCGTCCAAGATCTTCCCCAACAGAATGCTGACGCGAGGAGGAGCACTAGCGTACATTCATTGTCATTTGATCAAAAAATCCTGCCTGTAGTGACGACACGCACCCATCTGACAAGGTCCTGGGGGATGCAGGCGCACGTGGGAAAGGTGATTTCTGGACAAATATATGGAAGTCCCCCGCTCTTAGTGGGGACCCGAGTAAGAATAGGCACCAAAGACACGAGGCACCTACATAAAAAAACCGTTATGAATAGGAACGTGGTGGTAGTGTGCCCCGGTGTAAACCGAAACATCTCTCTCCTTGACGCTTTCGAACCACGACCGCAGAAGATGTCACAGACCAAGACCGGTGGGTAACAGTACAGAGGAGGGATGAGGGTATGCTGATGAGTCTGCAAGACAACAGAGTACTCCTTGACACCGGCAATTCCGGGACTGTTTATGCAGTCGCGTTCTCGCCCGATGGAAAGCATCTTTTGAGTGGAAGTGGAGATGGGATTCGACGATTTCGAATCGCAGACAAGCTAGAAACGGCAAAGCGGATGGAAATGGACACGAACGCCATTTCGATATCGAGGGATTGCCGATGGGTTGTCTGTAGAACGGAAGATGGAGCGAGTGTCTGGGACTGGGAACTGCAAGAAAAGATCTGTGATGTCGAGGGTGGAAACTCGGTGATGGCAGTGGATGTGTCGCCCGACTCGACCCGGTTTGCAACAGGAACCGATGAAAACACAGCGAACATATGGGACATCTCGACCGGCGAGCAACTCGTTGGTCTACCCGATTTCACCAACGTGGTCAATGGCGTCCGGTTCTCTCCGAATGGGGAGCGAATTGCCATTTCTGAATCTCAAGGCCCGATCAGGATCTTTGACAGTCACACCGGTGACAGACTGGTCACAACCTCGGCCAAGACAAGCAGCGGGTTTTTAGTCACTCCGCTCGCCTGGTCAAATGATGCACAGCAACTCTTCGCCGCTTGCAGTGACCACAAAGTCAAGTCATTCAATGTCTCCATGGGATCACTGCTCGCCGAATCGCAGGTCATTGGAGGCGATCTGTGGTCCATTGCTCTAGCTGCCAATGAACGGTTTATTGTTGCCCATACGAACAGGTCGATTTCATTCTTGGATGCGTCCACTCTCGCCCAAATTGGCCCCACCATCGAGGACGTCATACGCTCAATCGCTCTCTCCCTGGATAGCACCCATCTCGCCACTGGACGACGAGACGGCAAAACCACCATTCACAACCTCCGCACCGTCCTTACGGACATCTTTGGCGCTGTAAGTATTCATCCGTCCGTCGTACTCTCCACCCGACAACTCACTCTTCGTCAGGTATTTACCGTCGAGGAACGAGAGCAAGCCAGCGAGAACAAGTCTCCCGATCATACAGTACGACTTTGTCATTCCATCGTCGCCACAGTTCCATCTGACAGTTTCATACCAGCCATCTAGTCACAACAACACTGGGCTGGACAACAGAGGCAATGACATCGATCTCCTCGAGGTATCAGCTCATCTGCTTTCGTATAAACGAGTTCTCACGACACCATAGCTCGAGGTACCTTCAAGAGCACCTGTCCCCGCCTTCGACTATGATAAGGTTCGTCAGCGCTTTACTCCTTTTTTGTTTTCGTGTTGACGTCACCAAGCCACCGTCCCCTGTATCATCTCTCCATCCTCAGGTGGATGAAGCACCACCGGTTGAGGTGTCCCATGCCGCATCCGTGTCATCACATTCCCTACAAGCAACCTTCCCTCCAGAGCCACGTCCAGAGGAACATCTCGAGGCTGTCAGTGCATCCAAGGTCCGTCAGATGATCAGAAGGCTCAAGAAATGGATAGGAGGGAACGCGGACGACCGTACCGGCCAACCTTCCACAGTTTCCGGGAGACCCGTCGATTCACTGGGCATACCGTCACTATCCACGGTCAATCCCCCGCGTCCAGCAATGGCTGCTAAGCGGGTTTCGGTAAGCAACGTCTTTTTTGATGAATGATTGATATGCCGCATCTCATAATCCTCAGCGAACGTATGTCGCACCCAGAGTTGAAGAACAATATAGCTGGTTTACATATTACTTTCGAGGGATTCCACAACAGACTCAGCATGTTCAAACCCCAATCCCCTATGAACTGCCGCCGGATGATGCTGATGCCGGTACTACTCGAGGTCCAGCAGTTCAAAATCAACCAGTTCCCGTGCGTCCCTTTTCTTTGAATCGCTGGGCCACGTCGTAACAGCCGACATCCCATTAGCCACCACCAGCGAACGATCCGCCTCAGCCTGCGAGCGTAGGGGTTTCCAACACAGTGAGCATATTTTCCTCGAGCTCGTATCCAAAGACTTGACACAACGTATTAGAATCAGACACTTTCCGTCAGTGACAGAGCTAGATTTTCGTTCTCGGTACCAGCATGGATGGTATGCTATCGTTGTGGTAGCATTGAAGGGACACCTTGATTACGGTGGGGCCGAGTGGCAAATACGTCCTAGGCTACGAGTCATGTGTCGCGTCGATCGTCGGTAGAGATTCAAATGCGACATTCCTTTCAGTGTTCGTCTTTCACTTTACGACCGTGCATCCCAGTATCGCTTCATGCTCAGTTTTAACTTCCTCATATTGGCCGGAGTGGAATTCCAGGCAAGGTGATATAATTTGTAGCTGATCACCTTTCGTGCACAAGACTGGATATCTATGCTGCAGTTATTTATCGAACCGACCGTATTAGATAACTGAAGCAGAAGAAATCAACGTCGAAATTGCAAGGAACTGGATAAGTCTTCCTTGGCGTCCTTGCCCTCCCCCCCTGATGCAGTAACCACGATCCGTGCTTCTACGCTGGTGATTCTCCGTCGGAAGGAGGTGGATCCACGCAGGCAGGCTTGTCGCATGGTGAACCGTAGTGTGAGAATATAGCAAAGTCTGAGCGCTTGGTCGAACAGCTGGCGCGACGAAGTTGATCGAGCTACTGGTGGGTCCGTGCCACGGTGTCGATTTCCTGACGACGGTACGCAAGTACGATCGACATGAACAGTGACCCAACCGCGGGTCCAAAGAACAAGACATATAAATCCGCATACGTGGGTAGCTGTGTGCATTCCATCCACCGAGACCCGCCAAAAATAGAGGCAGGAATACTAGGCGTAGAGCCAGCCTGAGGAAGGTATCCTTTCCACTTCGTGCGCGGTACACTCTGCACTCTGCAGTATCCATGCAAGGCCGGGTGTCCTGAAAGGAAGCATCAGTGACGCAACTTCCAAGAAGAGGTACCTATGACGAGGTCTGGCATGAAGTAGAGTGAGTGAGAAGTTGTAGATATTATTGTGACCATACCTTCCAAGAACGTTCCAAGTCGAGCGTAGTCCAGCGATGGGTGTCAGTGCACGGATGCTCAAATGACAACAATAAATCAATCTACGGTACGAATGGACTTACGTCGTGAGTGGGGGCCAAACATGACGAGGAGTAATCACTACGTATCACGTCGTGAAGGCGCCATACAACGTGAATGCGGTCGCGTCCTTGAATCTACGAACGCAACGTCGAAGTCAAGCTTCGTCACACGTATGATGCATCTGCATACCTTGGAGCGGACACTGTCCACCAGATGGCGATCCCCGAGAGCTTGTCCCGACTGTGATTTACATTGCCATGGACATCAGGTGTTCTCTCTCCGAGATTTCTTGACCTGTCGGCCATATCAATGACTTTAGGAGTGCACCTTGAATGATCCGAATCATTGTTTTATATGGATGGGACGGTTTCCTTGCAGATATGACCCGCTTGGCGTGAACTGACTCAGATGCCACTCTGGGGCATCCAACAGATCAATCACGACGTCCCTCGCGAATTCTGTTGGGTCAAAATGGTCGATTTCGAGTGAGGATAAGGACGCGCCGTCCTGTTGGAGGAGTGAAAACGTGTATGATGGGAGGTACGAGTCAACAAGCACCGCTCGTTCTTCGAGTCGTGCTTTCATCCTCTGACAATGTTTCCCAGATTGCCTCTACGACTGACAGGAAGAAAAAGTGAGTAGACGGAAGGGGGACAATCAACCGGACGGTGCCAACGAGAAGTAGATGGAAGGTACAGTAGGAAGCACGATAGCGACGAGAAGCAGAGAGTAGCAAAGACAACCACCCAATTCAGAGATGCGAAATGTACGAGTCAGAAACGAACTGAATGAGTGGGTACTTACGGATCCGCAATACGTCCAGGAGCTCAAAAAATGGAATTTACCCCGAAGAACGGAGTGGGGAATTCGGAATGCATCGACGCATTTCAATGGGGTCGAAGAAAAATAATTGTAGTGCATGATTAGATGCACGGCTATCGGAGTGCCCACGACGACGAGTACTGACGCATTCACAACTCGAATTGACTCTGCTACTCTCTTACACATGACATTCTGAGATAACTGTGTTCAGACTGCCCACTGTTCGAAGGATTCAGCTAACGCGAAGCCCGGAGAGACCAAGTGTCGACGAGGCCCACAATGTTCGTTGGCAATACGCGTTGAACTGCTTCTCGTGGCTCGTATAGGTGCTCTAGATCCCCACTACGCCTAAACGGCGACGTGTCCGTGTACAAGAAATAGATCTTCAATCCGTTGATTTCCTGCAGGTTGAAATTCTTGTTTGCTTAACAGAGAACGAGGAACCCGATTCACACTAATGAAGGCTTACTGATTCACTAGGCTGCGGTGCTGGAGAGAATGCTGTAAGAGGAGGACGAGGCACGTGCTTTGACATACTGCGTTGGAGAAGAAATGGTAAGCTTGCCAACACGTGCTAAACGCACAACAAAGAGCACGAGAGTGACGTGTGGGCGTCCAAGATCTTTCCCAACAAGTCGGAGCCGCTATCCGAGAAAGGCGAAGCCCATCTGAGATGTATAAACAGAATGGTGACGCGAGGAGGAGCACTGGCGTACATTCGTTGTTATTTCATCAAAAAATCCTGCCTGTAGTGACGGCGCGCAGCCATCTGACAAGGTCCCGGGGGATGCAGGCGCAGGTCAAAGATATGGAAGTCCCCCGCTCTTAGTGGGGACCCGAGTAAGAATAGGCGCCAAAGACAGGAGGCGCCTGCATGAAAAAAACTGCTATGAATAGGAACGTGGTTGTAGTGCGCACCGGCGTAGACCGAAACACCTCTCCTTGACGCTTTCGAATCACAACCGCAAAAGATGTCGCAGACCCAGACCGGTGGGTAGCGGTGCAGAGGACGGATGGTGTATGCTGATGACTCTGCAAGACGATGGAATGCTCCTTGCCACAGGTAACTCTGGGACTGTTTGGGCAGTCGCGTTCTCGCCCGACGGAAAGCATCTTTTCAGCGGAAGCGAGGATGGGATTCGACAGTTTCGACTCGCCGACAAGCTAGAAACAACAAAGCGGACGGGAATGGAGGTGAACACCATCTCAATATCGAGGGATGGCAAATGGGTTGTCTGTGGAACAGAAGATGGAGCGAGCGCCTGGGACTGGGAACTGCAAGAAAAGGTCTATGATGTCGAAGATGGAAACCAGGTGTGGACAGCGGATGTGTCGCCCGACTCGACCCGGATTGCGACAGGAACCAGCATATGGAACATGTCGACCGGCGAGCAAGTCATCGGTCCACTCGAATTCACCAACGAGGTCAACGGGGTCCGGTTCTCTCCGAATGGGGACCGAATTGCCATTTCTGAAAGAAGTGGCCCGATCAGGATCTTTGATAGTCACACCGGTGACAGACTGGTCACAATCGAGACCGAGACATCCGCATGGCCTGTAGTCACTCCGCTCGCGTGGTCAAACGACGCGCTCCAACTCTTCACCTCTTGCAGTGATGGTAAAGTCAAGTCGTTCAATGCCTCCACAGGATCACTACTCGCCGAATCGCAGGTCATCGGTGTAGGCAATCTCAGGTCCATTGCTCTAGCTGCCGATGGACGGTTTATTGCCGCTCATACGATCGACTTGATTTCATTCTTGGATGCGTCCACTCTCACCAGAATTGGTCCTGCCATCGAGGAGGACACCAGCATATGGTCAATTGCTCTCTCCTCAGATAGCGCTCATCTCGCCACAGGACGAGTGTACGGCAGAATCGCCATTCGCAACCTCAGCACTGTCCTTCCGGACATCTTTGGTGCTGTAAGTATTCATGTGTCCGTCGTACTCTCCAGCCAACAACTCACTCTTCATCAGCTGTCTACTGTCGAGCAACAAGAACGAGCGAGCCATACAACCTCGGGTGGCAACGAAAACAAGTCTCCCGACCATACAGTACGACTTTGTCATTCTGTCGTCGCCACAGTCCATCTGACAGTTTCATACTAGCCATCTAGTCACAACAACACTGCGCTGGACAATGGAGACAATGACATCGATCTCCTCGAGGTATCCGCTATCCGTTTTCGTCCAAACAAGTTCTCACGACACCATAGCTCGAGGTACCTTCAAGAGCGCCTGCCCCCACCTTCGACTATAATCAGGTTCGTCAGCGCTTCACTCGTTTTTTGTTTCCGTGTTGACGTCACCAAGCCACCATCCCCTGTATCATCTGTCCATCCTCGGGTGGATGAAGCACCACTGGTTGAGGTGCTCCATGCCGCATGCGTGTCATCACATTCCCTACAGGTGACCTCCCCTCCAAAGCGGCGTCCAGAGGGACATCTCGAGGCCGTCAGTGCATCCAAGGTCCGTCAGACGATCAGAAGGCTCAAGAAATGGATAGGTGGGAACGCGGACGACCGTACCGGCCAACCTTCCACAGTGTCTGGGCGACCCGTCAGTTCACTGGGCATACCATCGCTATCCACGGTCAATCCCCCGCGTCCAACAATGGCTGCTAAGCGGGATCCGGTAAGCAACGTCTTGTTTGATGAATCGATGTGCCGCATCTCATATAATCCTTAGCGAACCTATGTCGCACCCAGAGTTGAAGAACGATATAGCTGGTTCACATATTGCTTTCGAGGGATTCCGCAACAGGCACCGCCCGCTCAAACCCCAATTCCTTATGAACTGCCGCCAGATGATGCTGATGCCGGTACTACTCAAGATCCAGCAGTTCAAAATCAACCAGTTCCTGTGCGTCCCTTTTCTTTCAATGGCTGGGCCACGTCGTAACAGCAACATCCCATTAGCCATCGCCAGTGAACGATCCGCCTCAACCTGCGAGCGTAGGGGTTCCCAACACAGTAAGTATATTTTCCTCGAGCTCGTATCCAAAGACTTGACACAGCAGATTAGCGTCGGACACTTTCTGTCAGTGGCAGAACTAGAATTTCGTTCTCGGTACCAACATGGATGGTATGCTATCGTTGTGGTAGCATAGAAGAGACACCTTGATTGCGGCACGGCCGAGTGGCAAGTGCATCCCTACGAGTCATGTGTCGCGTCGATCGTCGGTAGAGATTCGAATGCGACACTTCTTTCAATGTTCGTCTTTCGCTTTACAACCGCGCGTCCCAGTATCGCTTAGCTTCAAGTTTCGTCATGCACAATGAATGGACATCAGTTTCAATTCCCTCTTATTGGCCGGAGTGGAATTCCATGCAAGGGGATATGATTTATAGCTGATCGTCTTTCGTGCACAAGACTGGCTATCTATGCTACAGTTATATATCAAACCGATCGTATCAGATAACTGAAGCAGAAGAAATAAAGCTCCCTTGACATCCTTGTCCTCTCCCCCAATGCGGTAACTACGATCCATGCTTCTACTCTGGTATTTCTCCATCGGAAGGAGGCGGATCCGGGTGGAGATAGGTACTGGGACGCAGGCAGTCTTGTCGCATGGTGAGCCGTAGTGTGAGAATATAGCAAAGTCGGAGCGCTTGGTCGAACGGCTGGCGCGACGAGGTTGACCGAGCTACTGCCAGTGGTGGTGTGTCCGTGCCACGGTGTCGCTTAGGCTGTCTCCATGTCTATTCCAGCCTCTATTTTTGGTGGGTCCCACAGTGGATGGAGTGCACACAGCAACTACGTATGCGGATCCATAATGTCGATCGCACTTGCGTACCGTCGTCAGGAACTGAAGACATCATTTCCATTTCGCACGCGGTACGCGCTGCAAACTCTGCATTATCCATGCAACCCGGGTGTCCTGAAAGGAAGCATCAGTGACCCAACTTCCAAGAATTCTCAAGGAGGTACCAATGACGAAGCCTATGAAGTGAAATGAGTGAGAAGTTGTAGATATTATTGTGTCCATACCGTCCAAGAGCATGTTGTGAGTGGGGACCAAACAGGACGAAGAGGCATCACTACGTATCACGTCGTGAAGGCGCCATACAACGTGAATACGGTCGCGTCCTTGAATCTATGAACACAAAGTTGAAGTCACGTATGATGCATCTGCGTACCTTGAAGCGAACACTGTCCACCAGACGGCCTCGAGTTCAATCTCGACCTCGAACCCCTTGACCGTCCGTTCAAAAGATCACCGTGTCATCACGCTAGCCATCCTTGCAACAGCGCGGTCCAATGGATTTTCAACGAAGCGTCCACGATGGGTCCACATTCAACGTCTCCTTGAACTCCAACTCGACTCCAGAACGCTGACTGGTACGAAAAGACGCATGCCACGTCTATGGAAGAAAGAGGACGGTCGCTGGTGCATGGCATGTGTGCTTTTGGAAGCGAACAAGGCAACCCCGAAATGAGAACGACCACAGCACGACATGAACACAAGTCGATAGGCTGTCACTCTCTTTGAGCACCACCCTGACCTACTACCAAACACTTGGCCCAAAGTGTTTGTCCACCGTGTGCTCAAAACGATCTTTCATTTCCACCCAGAGGTACTAGACCGTGTGGTCAGCAAAGTACTCGAACTGATCGTCGAGCCTAACGCGTTGCTTGAAAATCTCAACCGTCCGTGTGTCTGTGCACGAGAAAGAAAGAGGGCTATCTACCCGCTTCCTGCACATCCAATCTCGTTGGAGTGGCAATGAGCTACCTGAGGGGTTGCCACAGTCCTGATTCAAGTTAGCCTTTGGGTCACAAGGTGACGTGGAAGGAGTTAGGCCACCGCAGTGAGGCAAGATCGACGGATTAAGTGGCTGTCGTGACAAGAGGTGCACACGCCCAAGAGCACCCATAGTTCAAGGGCCCGAGACATACTCTACAGTGTTCAGCTGTCCAACACCCCGCAAGGCGGTCCACTGCCAGTAAGACGCAGGAATAGGACTGTAACTTGAGTTCCGAGTTGACGGGGGCATTGTTGTACACTCATGTTCATTTCAGCAAAAAAAAAAAGATCTCGAGGCACGAGGCACCCGCTCAACAAGGGCCTGGGATGCGTGCGTGTTGTAGGTGAACTGAATGGTGCAGATGAATACATTGGTCATGATCCACGGGTCACAGCCCAGATATGAGGAAATAAAGTTACGTGGTAGGTCCAGTCTTGGGAAGAATTCAAAGCGTCTCCGATGCGGACTACGCTGCTAGTGAGAACCGAGTAAGAACAGGCCAATGGGATGAGGCACAAAGAGCAACATGTTTATAGTGTGCACTGGCGTAAACTGAAACATCTTTCTCCTTGCGGCTTTCGACCCCTCCGTTGCTTTGTACGACCACAGATGAGTCGCAGACCAGGACCGGTGAGTAGCAGTACAAAGGAGGGGTTGGACTACGCCCACCGTGACGGCTCAGCTAGACGATGGAATGCCCCTTAACACATGCCACTCTGGGAGGTTTGGGCGATTGTGTTCTCCGACGGAAAGCATCTTTTCGGTGGAAGCGGGGATGCGATTCAACGGATGCGGCCTGTGGACAAGATAGAAAAGGCAAAGCGGATGGGAATGCCATTTCAATATCCAGGGATGGCAAAAGGATAATCTATGGGACAACGGAAGGGGCGACCGTATGGGCCTCGAAGGTGCAGGAACAGGTCGGCCATGTCGAGATCAGAAACTGGGTGATGGCGGTGGATGTCTCGCACACGGCAAGTCTGAATCTCGAATGCTCGGCCTCCGAACAGAGGTTCAACGTACGCAATGGACGAGTCAGGAACGAACGTGATAAAGCACTTCTCGCTCGTGTGTTCTTCGATGAAAGCCAACTCGATAACGAGCCGCTTGGTGCAACTGCAAGTACCGGCGACTCGATGAGTGGGGGAGACCAAGTGAATTCATTCACATCCCGCATGCCCGATCCCGCTTGCGTCTCTATAAGCTATCTGGGTTATGAGCAGAATCTGAAAATGCGTCCTTTTCTTTTGTTGACAAAGAACAGGCTATGCACGTTGGGGAAGGCTGACCGGTTAAACTACCGTGCCAAAGGAAAATACTGGGCTCGGGTACTAGGAAGGGTAGAAGGAATGTGGACACGATACGTTGAGGAAGACACAACAAGCTTTCAGGCGTACGTCAAACGTATGCCGAAGAGCACGACCAAGTCCTGAGAGTGACATGCGCGCATCCACGATACCAGATCTTTCCCCACAAGTCGGAGCCGCTATCCGAGAAAGGCGACGCCTATCTGAAACGCATAGACAGAATGCTAACGCAAGGAGCACTAACGTATATTCATTGTCATTTGATCAAAAAATCCTGCCTGTAGTGACGGCGCACACCCATCTGACAATGTCCTGGGATGCAAGCGGAGATGCGGAAAGGTGGTTGTGAAACGAGGTCTGGACAAAGATAAGGAAGTCCCCCACTCTTAGTGGGGACCCGAGTAAGAATAGGCGCCAAAGACACGAGGCGCCTACCATGGAGAACCGTATGAATAGGAACGCGGTTGTAGTGCGCACCGGCGTAAACCGAAACACCTCTCCTTGACGCTTTCGAACCACGACCGCAGAAGATGTCGCAGACCAAGACCGGTGGGTAGCAGTACAGAGGAGGGGTTAGACTATGCTGACAATTCTGCAAGACGACGGAATACTCCTTGACACAGGCAAGTCCGGGACTGTTTATGCAGTCGTGTTCTCGCCCGACGGAAAGCATCTTTTGAGTGGAAGTGGAGATGGGTTTCGACGGTTTCGACTCACAGACAAGCTAGAAACAACAAAGCGGACGGGAATAGTCACGACCGCCATTTCAATATCGAAGGATGGCCGATGGGTTGTCTGTGGAACAGAAGATGGAGCGAGCGTCTGGAACTGGGAACTGCAAGAAAAGGTCTGTGATATCGAAGGTGGAAACAAGGTGTTGGCAGTGGATGTGTCGCCCGACTCGACCCGGTTTGCGACGGGAACCAATTCAAGGACGGCAAGCATACGGGAAATGTCGACCGGCGAGCAACTGGTCGCACTCGAATTCACCACTTGGGTCAACGGGGTCCGGTTCTCTCCGAATGGGGAACGAATTGCCATTTCTGTGTCTGATGGCCCGATCAAGATCTTTGACAGTCACACTGGTGACAAACTGGTCACAATCAAGACCAAGGCAACCAGATGGACTGTAGTCACTCCGCTCGCGTGGTCAGACGACGCACAGAAACTCTTCGCCGCTTGCCAGGACAAGAAAGTCAAGTCATTCGATGCCTCTACGGGATCACTGCTCGCCGAATCACAGGACATCGGAGGCGATCTCTGGTCCATTGCTCTAGCTGCCAATGGACGGTTTATTGCCGCCGATGCTCGGAGCTCGATTTCATTCTTAGATGCGTCCACTCTCGCCCAAATTGGTCCCGCCATTGAGGATGACAACCTATCCTCAATCACTCTCTCATTAGATAGCACCCATCTCGCCATAGGACGAGAGGACGGCAAAATCGCCATTTGCAACCTCAGCACCGTCCTTCCGGACATCTTTGGCGTCGTAAGTATTCATGCGTCCGTCATACTCTCCACCCAACAACTCACTCTTCATCAGGTATCTACTGTCGAGGAACAAGAGCGAACGAGCCAGCATACAATCTCGGGTACCCACAAAAACAAGTCTCCCGACCATACAGTACGACTTTGTCATTCCGTCGTCGCCACAGTCCATCTGACAGTTTCATACCAGCCATCTAGTCACAACAACACTGGGCTGGACAACGGCGACGATGACATCGATCTCCTCGAGGTATCAGCTCATCCGCTTTCGTCCAAACGAGTTCTCACGACACCATAGCTCGAGGTACCTTCAAGGGCCCCTGCCCCCGCTGCTTTCGACTATGATCGGGTTCGTCAGCGCTTTCAACTCCTTTTTGTTTCCGCATTGACGTCACCAAGCCACCGTCCCCTGTATCATCTGTCCATCCTCGGGTAGATGAAGCACTACCGGTTGAAGTGCCCCATGCCGCATGCGTGTCACCACATTCTCTTCAGGTGGCTTCCCCCCCAGAGCCGCATCCAGAGGAACATCTCGAGGCCGTCAGTGCATCCAAGGTCCATCAGTCGATAAGAAGGCTCAAGAAATGGATAGGAGGGAACGCGGACGACCGTACTGGTCAACCTTCCACAGTGTCTAGGCAGCCCGTCGGTTCACTGGGCTTACCATCACTATCCAAGGTCAATCCCCCACCTCCAACAATGGCTGCTAAGCGGGACTCGGTAAGCACCATCTTTTTTAATGAATGATCGATATGCCGCATCTCATAATCCTCAGCGAACGTATGTCGCACCCAGAGTTGAAAAACAATATAGCTGGTTTACATATTACTTTCGAGGGATTCCGCAACAGACTCAGCGTGCTCAAACCCCAATCCCCTATGAACTGCCGCCGGATGATGCTGATGCCGGTACCACTCAGGATCCAGCAGTTCCCGTGCGTCCCTTTTCTTTCAATGGCTGGACTACGTCGTAACAGTCGACATCCCATTAGCCACCACCAGCGAACGATCCGCCTCAACCTGCGAGCGTAGGGGTTCCCAACACGGTGAGCATATTTTCCTCGAGCTCGTATCCAAAGACTTGACACAGCGGATTAGAATCAGACTCTTTCCGCCAGTGGCAGAGCTAGATTTTCGTTCTCGGTACCGGCATGGATGGTATGCTATCGTTGTGGTAGCATAGAAGAGACTCCTTGATTGCGGTCAGGCCGAGTAGCAATTTTGCATCGTATGTATCATTTTCTTGCCTCCGGCATCCCTACGAGTCATGTGTCGCGTCGATCGTCGGTAGAGATTCAAATATTCAAATGCGACATTCGCTTCAGCGTTCCTCCTTCGCTTTACAACCGCGCGCGTCCCAGTATCGCCTAGCACGAGTACTTTAAGCTTCATCGTGCATAATGAGTGGACATCAGTCTCAATTTCTTCATATTGGCCGGAGTGGAATTCCATGCGAGGGGATATAGTTTGTAGCTGATCGCACAAGAGTGGCTATCTATGCTACAGTTGTTTATTGAACCGACCGTATCAGATAACTGAAGCAGAATAGATCAACGTCGAAATTGCAAGGAACCAGTGGGTAAGTCTTCCTTGGCATCCTTGCCCTCTCTCTCTTGTGATTCCCCGTCGGAAGGAGGTAGATCCGGGTGGAGAGAGGTACGCCGGGACGCAGGCAGTCTCGTCGCATGGTGAGCCGAGAATATAGCAAAGTCTGAGTGCTTGGTCGGACGGCTGGCGCGACGAGGTTGACAGAGCTACTGGTGGTGAGTCCGTGCCACGTTGTCGAGTTCCTGACGACGGGTACGCAAGTACGATCGACATGAACAGCAACCCAACCGCGGGTCCAAAGGACATGATATATGGATCCGCATACCTGGTAGCTGTGTGCACTCCATCCACCGAGACCCGTCAAAAATAGAGGCTGGAATAAGCGTAGAGACAGCCTAAGGAAGGTATCTTTTCCATTTCGCACGCGGTACGCACTGCACACCCTGCAGTATCCGTAAGCCCAGGTGTCCTGAAAGGAAGTATCAGTGACGCAACTTCCAAGAATCCTCAAGGAGGTACCAATGACGAAGTCTGGCATGAAGTAGAATGAGTGAGAAGTTGTAGATATTATTGTGTCCATACCTTTCAAGAACGTTCCAAGTCGAGCGTAATCCAACGATGGGTGTCAGTGCACGGATGCTCAAATGACAACAATACATCAATGTGCGGTACGAATGGACTTATGTTGTGAGTGGGGGCCAAACATGACGAAGAGGCATCACTACGTATCACGTTGAAGGCGCCATACAACGTGAACGTGGTCGCGTCCTTGAGTCTATGAACGCAACGTCGAAGTCAAGCTTCGTCACACGTATGATGCATCTGCGTACCTTGAAGCGAACACTGTCCACCAGATGACATCGAATTCAATCTCGACCTCGAACCCCTTGGCCGTCCGTTCAAAAGACCACTGTCATCGCGTTGGCACCATATTTGCAACAGCGCGATCCAATGGATTTCAACGAAGCGTCCACGATGCAGTCAACGTCTCCTTGAACTCCAACTCGGACTGAGATTTGCCTGGCTTCAGAACGCTGACGGGTACGAAAAGACGTACGCCGCGTCTGTGGAAGGAGGACGGTCATTGGTGCATGGCATGGCCCGTGTGCTTTTGGAAGCGAACAAGGTAACACCGAAATGAAAACGACCACAGCATTGAACGTATTGAACGTTGTACGCCACTTTGCTCGTCGCTGAGAAATGCCAATGCCATCTGAGACGAACTCACGTCTCTTCCGTGTTCTCTTCTCAATCCTCCACCACTTTTACCCAACGATTCAAGACACAGCATTTGCATTACGAAGTTGGTTCTCATCGCTATGGAGGTCGATTCTAACGCATGCCACACGCCAATTTGGCCAGCCAAAGATCCGGTTGTATGCCAGCGATGCCCCTGCAGTGGTGGATAACCCCAGCACTGCAGAACGTCCGCAAAACGTTTCAAACCACGCCGCTGTGGAAGAGAAGCCCAAGTCCCCCAGGCAAATAAGCTGGCAACACGAGAACTTAAGAACACACCAGGCTCTCTTTTCCAAACACAAGTTTCCATTCAAACGAGTCCCTGCGGCGCCTGCAAAAGCATCATGGCGCTATCAACAATGGAAAGTTAGGTAGGATGCGTATTTATACCGCCCTGAGCGCTCACCCCATCATCCTGGACAGTCGAAACCCAAATGCTCTTAGCATTCAACCCGGACGGAAGGATCTTTTGGCTGCGTAAGCCTACTCTATTCAAGCAGACTGGCATGTTCAATAACTTTCGAATTTAGATTGCCACCCGTTGATGAATGGAGGGAAGATATTCATCCGGAAGGAAATGTTCTATTTTATCACAAAGAAATGGTACGTTTGTCTCCCGAGTAAATTATACGTTTGTTGTCAACCTACTTCGAAAGCGTATAGCGACGGAAAGTGATATCCATGACGCCACCATAAGAGGAAGACTACTTTTCGTCGCCACAGCACTCATCCAGCGGGCGATTGATAATGAGGCTTGCATCTCGTCAGATGAGTGCATAGAACTCGTCTTGAACGTGCATGATCAGAATTGGCACTATTACTTTGTTGACCACTCACACCGCCTTCTATTCTGGGTCGATCCGATTGACTCGGATAACCTTGGTACTCCCTTGCAAGGGGTGACTGAACATGGCCATATCAGTACGTTCGATGCCCCCTCGCTATTTTTCACTAACAAGCGTTTAGAGTATTTTGTCGAGTCACTTTACTGGTATGCTCTTCCTTGCAGTTAGTCAGGTATACCCATCCTTATTCTACAAAAAATTATTTCTCGTACTGATCTCAACTGAAGTGTGGTGTATGACGTGGAATCAAGGCTGCATCGCGAGTACTACCCCCACGATTCCACACTTCCAAAAGGGATTCTCGAAGACCTAAGAGGCATGCTCAATCATGCAAAGACCGGTACACTCCTGTTTTAAGCGACCGAACTACGTTCTCATCAAAGATATCAGACATGATGACCGGTCATTCCCCCTCGAGCCCCTTTGCAAAAGACGAACTGGTCGCAAT
Source organism: Harrya chromipes (assembly GCA_038091155.1). Classification (NCBI taxonomy): domain Eukaryota; kingdom Fungi; phylum Basidiomycota; class Agaricomycetes; order Boletales; family Boletaceae; genus Harrya; species Harrya chromipes. Next base: position 22,511 of record JBBPNX010000110.1, read on the forward strand.
GTCGGACCTTGTCAACTCATTCAAGGGTATATTTTGTCTTTCTTCCTTTATGTATGTCACTGACGTTCAACAAAGACGACCAAGACATTAAAAACTCGCATAGTGTATGGGTTATTGGTATGATCTCGTCTTGTTCCATGGGTGAACTCATACTGATTTGGCATGAAGCACGCCTGATGAGTTATTTCAGTGGGTATCACTGAATTTGTTCGATCGCTCGGCCTTCATAACACAATCATAGCTGTCAACCAGTTCGCGAATTTCTGTGGTCAGCCGACCGTACGTCTGAACGCGGATACACCCTTATTTGAGCAACCGGACTGGAACCATCGTACTCTATTCAGAGTCGTCAATATATTTCTATTCAGATCACCAAGCGAACATGCTCATCGTCTGCATCAGGTCTGGGTGGACAGCATGATCATCCAGCCCCGATGGAAGGGATTTGTTGACAGACTGACGACTGAGTGGGGCCGGTATACCATCTTTGTGAGTTCATCTTTCCCTTGTATGATAGAATTCTTACGGGTCGCAGTCTACAGTAATGCTAGCCGTGGACTTTAGTTTCCTCGCTGTCCCTGGTGTCGTCGACCCAACTCGTGGTGCAGCCCATGCAAGTACGATCCAGATCATTATCTATTGCTCAATAGTTGCAACGATCGCCTCTATCGTGTTCTCGTTTACGCTACTGAATACGTACAGTAATCCGGGACTCCTGCGAGCTGTCTCTGCGGTACGTCCCCATGACAAAGATCACATTCACCGAGTGAGGATGTTCACGTCGGTGATGACAGGGGAAGGCCATGCATGAGCTCAGTCAGGTCAGGTCGGGAATGACGTGTCTTTGCATTACGCACAGTCTTCCAATGGCAAGCCTCATATGGTCGTACGTCATCTCTCCCCCAGTCGTCATGTACATTCATCTCTTCTCACATCGTGGCGCTTGCAGCATCGCACTCTTTTCGACGGCCCTCGCGATTCAGCTCTTTGGCCCGAAGCAATGTGCCACCATCGTGACCCTCGGCGTTGAATGTTTGGTTATCGTTTTGCTCGTCATGATATGCTCTTTCGTGACGGGGGTGCTTTATAGGGTCAGTAACGTGGGTGGGGGTAAGGTGGACAGACCTTTGCCGGAGAAGATGCCACTTCCTGCAGAAGCCGGAGACAACGTTTGAGTTGGGCTTGGGTGACTATTCTATGTTATTTCGACCTCGCCCTTAATATTCTATGTGTACTGTCGACACTTTGTCGCTACGACTCGATCTGGATGTCAGTCAGTTGCGTGTGGACGTTTTGCGGTACTGTCCCGTTTAAGCTCTTCCTGATAGCAAGCTTGGTATACAACGGCTTCGTGATCCTGACATGCACAACTGTCTCAGTCACCAGTCTATGTTGGAGTAGCCAATATTTCCCTCAACGAGGCCGTTCGGACCGTACTTAGAACTTTACGAGCATAGTTAATGGAGTGGATCTCCACATCCCTGTAAATTTAGACGGCCGGTCACCCAGTTAAATTATATCCGAGAGCAAGCCGGGAATCCACGGGAATTGCATGTGCCACACTAGCAAGCGTAAAAGCAACGATCGTAGAGACGGCTACCTGGCCTGGTGACCCTCCGCTGTCACCTTCAGACTTTTCAGAGACCAATGACATTGCAATAGGTTGGGTGATGGCAACAAGATACTGATTGGCAGTATTTGCCGCTGTCTCGTAGTCTATACATACGTAGTTTCTACCTGTCTGCTTGGGCCGGGGGAGGCCGAGTCGTCCGATGGTCAAACACTTATCAGAAGATAAAATATGATGGTCCGTGCGCACACGTTTGCCAACGACGTGCACGAGGATTTTGCTATCGTCATCGCCTTGGTCAATGCCGGCGAAAATCCGACGTGATTCATGAATTGATGAGTGCTTTTGATGGTGCCCTGGTAAAATGTACTCATGCAATGGTTTGCGGCACTCACCAAGTTGTAAGCAAATTTTCCATCAATCGGCCTCGTCGCTGACAGCCACTCGGTTTGAGCAGGAGTACGCCAGTCTCACAATGCATGCATTGGTAGACCCACGAACGCCCAACCCAACATCGTCGAGTACTTGGTATCATGATTTGATGGGGAATGATGGCGACGTGTTACCATCGATACGGTATTTGTACGACAGTGGATTAAAGTTGTTTGACGTCGAGGATGTCGAGAAAGTGTTTCGAGACGACGCGGATGTACGTGGTGTCAGCGTTGATATGGTGGCCGCGAGCAACGGAAATAAGTGAATCGAGGAGTGCCTTGAGGACACGCGGACTCAAACCAGCGACGACGATGAGTCGAGTGTACCAAATATCCGTCGCAAGGAACGTTCACGAACGCGGGAATGACAAACAACGGAAGGTCCGATAATGAAACGGGACCCTGTGTCAAGTGGACAAGCCTTTTGTGTATTGGCAATCCTGAATGAGCGGTGCCGCCCTTTTATGCATAATAAAGGTCTGCTTGTCTCGTTGACCTTCGATACCCGCTTTATTACCCGTCTCTTCAAGTTGGCTCTCCATCGCTCCTTCTCGTCCCTCCCTTCCATGTTGCCCCCTCGTTTCTTGGCCCAAGCGGCCTTCCCTTTCCTTCTCGCTCTAGTAGCCAACGTCAATGCAGAGTCCCATGTTATCAATTTTGTAAACAAGTCGGTCCTCCTTCACCCACAAGCGATTTTAAACTGACCATCGATTTTGATATTCACAACCAGGTGTGGTTATGGAACGGTACGCTCGCTCTCTGTTCATCAGCGTCATTCAGGTCTCACCCCATGTCTAGCCTACGCTCATGTACAATGGTAAAAACGTCCTCACCGGCGACTCGTACACGAGCAGCGGTCCCTTTTCTGGAATTGCGTAAGTCATCCTCGAACACTGGACCTCCTTGCTTCTCGCAGTCGGCTGATTCCCTTTGAAACGCTTCTTAGCTACCTTCAGACGGGTGAGTCCACACACGTGGTCCTAGTGAGGCGAGAATCCGTTCTCAATAATAAACTTCTATCGTGATTAGGTTATTGTAACACCAACGGTGAAAATTGTACGCTTTTGGAGACGACGCTCATCAACCCGACGGTTCCGGGAGGTGGTTCAAGCACAGACATCTCCTTGATACCTCCGTGAGTCTCTTCTCCCTACCTTTCTGACTAATCCGACTGATTGGCATTCGTCATCGGAACAGCCATTCCTTTAGCGTCGAAACTTCGTTCGCGTGCGTCTCATTCAGATCCGTTTCCAGCTTCTTTCATGTGCTCACTTCCTCGACAGATATGATGATGGCAACTGTGCTGGTCAGGGGAAAACATGTGCGTCATTCCTCTCTCTTCAGTCAACATGTAATGACTGATAACGATAACGACAAAAAGGTTCGAGTCAGACCTGCGCGAATTCAGCCTTTTTCACTCCAACCGACTATGTTGCGCAGGTCGCTTGTCAGGTTAACGATGTAAGTCTGAATAGTCCACGTCGTGCTTGAATTGACTATGTACCGAAACCTCGTAGGTCAATCTGTTGGTCGCATTTTGCGCCGAAGCCTCACAACTCGTGACGAAAAATTCGAATACTGTTGCTAATGCCACGAGCTCTTTGCCGGCGTCAACCATCCCAACCTCTGTGTCTACTACTTCAGGCACGCCTACCTTGGAACCTTCTAGTTCTGCACCTGCACCGACGTCTACGCAGAGCAATACTGATGATCCAGAGTGCGAGGAGCCTACAACGACGGCACCTGCGTCCACGCCGACGTCGACACCCACAGAAACCTCCGAGCCCTATGACCCAGGTTGTGAGGAGTCTGGAACGACGGCACCTACGTCCACGCCGACGCAAACCTCCGACCCAGGGTGTGAGGATCCTGATCCAATCACAGCTTCGGCCACACCAGCACCCTCAGTCTCCGCCTCCCACTCCCACCACAGTCACAGTCACAGTCACAGTCACACCCACTCAGCTGGACAGACGACGCCAACTTCCAAGGCCACGGGTAACCCCACCGACCCTGGCAATACCAGTGCCGCCGACCCAGTCGTGCACACAATGCTGGCAGGATCCCCCAGTGCCTCAGTAGGGCAGACAACGCCTACATATTCGCCCATGCCCTCGTCGACAGACCCTCCCTCCGACCCAGACTGCGAGGAGTCTGATCCGGCGACCGGCTCGCATACGCCGACCATGACGTCTACACCTGCGCCCGTACCCACCAGTGCAGGCACAGGCACCTCCGACCCGACCGGCTCGGACCCAGGGTGCGAAGAAGAACCAACCACGACTCCGTCTACGCCGACCAACCCAGCTCCAGCCTCGGTCTCAGCCGCACCCACAGGCACCCCTTCTGCCGACCCCAGTGACCCTGGGTGTGAAGAGTCAGAGCCGACGACCACCGCATCCGGAACAGCGTCAGCTCCCGCCTCCTCAACTACAGAGGATCCTGAGTGCGAAGAGCCGTCGTCTGTGCCCGGTGGGACGCCCACGCCCACGCTCACTGGTACCGGTTCAGGCTCTATCCCGGTGTCGACGCCCACGTCGAGCGCTCCAGCTTCATATGGGAGCAGTGCGAGCGTAACGGGCACGACCCCAAGTGCCACCTCGAGTGCTAGCATTACCCCGAGCGCGACCCCCAGCTCGGAATCAGGTGGCGCGATACGCCGTCACCGTCGCGCCAGCCGTGTTCATTACCGCCAATTAGTTTAAGTTTCTCTTCAAGACGACAATACACTCCACGGGATTGGATTATAGATCTTACGCAACGAGGAGTCGGGTATTGGATCATGGATGGTCCAGCCTTGAAGGCGTTGGTTATTCCCGGTTTTTCATTCATTTTTTTTTTGCATTCGTTGGCAACGTTTGTGACGTGTCTCTCTTTACGTCTTCCTTTCTGTTTCTTGCGCGCGTCCGAGACACGCATGGAGGGGGCATCTTCATTGTTCATGATTTTGGCTTCATGCGCGTTCGTCTACCCGTCCATAAATACACTCTCGATGAGATCGTTGACTTTATTCGACGGCGCGTCGTATCATATACCCCAGTTACGTTTTTCCTGAGCTTGTTGTCGTGATCAATATCATCATACGATTATTTCTACCTGTCGTTACATCCAATCGAAGGCGCTCGTCGTTCTCTGTTATATTACTTGACACACAGGAAAAAAAGGAACAAGGAGCGTTCCCAGACTAGACGTCGCGAACATCTCAATTGAGCTTCTGTCGCCTTCATTCAGAGCAGGCCCACATGCACTTGTATTCAAAGTTCAGAACATTCCGACGAGTCCAAACTTTGTTCTAGGTTTACCTCTCCATTGTGATATGTATATGTGATCGGTCCAGCCCGAAGCCATGCTACAGGAATCTGGACCCAGAATCAACAGTGTACGTGGCTGGAAAGAACAGGGCTCAACATGTGGGTCACGGGCCGTGCGACATCATGAATCGCACGACATCTCCGAGTCGTTACAGTGCGGGGGATGGTGGACACTGCGCTCAAATTATAATGGCAACGAACCGACTTGTTGAATATGAGTACAGTACATACATCTCCCATCGCACACATACATCACCCATGCATGATATACACCCTCGCCTCGTACCCTCGCAACGTCAACGTCTTGGTCTCCAACGACGGTCCAGAGCCGGTCGCACGCGCGTCACCGTCGCCATGACCACCACGGCCATCCACCCCATCTTCATAGTTGCCCAACACGAGCTGGCATCGACGTGCTTCGACATCGCCAAGCCCCAACCCTCGTTCCCCTCGTTCGACGTCGACTTTTTCGGCCGAAAAATTGAGCATCACCCATGCACGCACGCCTCCCAGCGTGCGAATATAGGCAAACACGCGTTCGTCGTCGTCCAGACGCATCTCGAAATCGCCGTCGATCTAGATGGGATACATAGGAGGTGCGGTTACGACAACGTCCGAGGTGCCGGCATGTCTGTCAATGGGGACGTACCAGGACGTCGTGGGCTCTGCGGACTTGGAGGGCTCGTTTCCAGAATGCGAGGACGCTTTCTTGGCCGTTGGGAGGACGCGGCTGGGATTGGTCGGCGGCGTTCCAGCCCTCGCGCGCGTCTTCTTCAAAGGCACGCATCCATGGCGTTCCGATCGTGAAGCCAGCGTTCGGGGTGGCGTCCCACTGTGTGAACATTTGTCAGGACATCCAGATTCCAGACAGAAATAGGGACGAGGAGACAAAGGGATGAGAAAATCGTGAACAGTGAAGATGTGACGACTGCCAGCGGTGATATCGTGAAGCTCAATGATGTGCACCCTCGGAAACGCGTGGGTCAACGAAAAAGGCAAGTGACGTTGAGCACAGCCGTCGAACGGGAAAGGCCGTCGACACTGCAGAGGTTGGTGACTCTGGCACACGACACCTCCAAGTGGGTTGGAGACCGGTGAATGGAGACTTGCCTGCATGGGGATGCGAGCGTGGTCTCGGGCTTTTTGCTGGAACCCATCCAAAATGTCTTCCATACCCACATCGTCCACGCCCGTCTTTTCCCGTCTCTGTCCCTTGATCCTACGTTCATCGTCAGTGAGAGCAGAAGACGCGAAGGCGCAAGGTGGTAAGGGGAACGTAAGAAAACACATTCTTCCCGCTTACACACCATACGCCCCTTGCAAACTCACAATTCCCAGTAGTTTTGCGACGCCACATCCTTGTACTCCTCGATGGCCCACGTACGCGGAAAGTTCTTCATCCCAAGTTCCTGTCCTTGATACACGTACAGCGTCCCCGTCTGTGTCACCTCGAGGACAGCCAACATCTTGGCCGAGATCGCCCGCCACGCCACCGAATCATTCCCGAAACGAGAGACGGCGCGTGCGTGGTCGTGGTTTTCAATGAAAACCCTGGAGGATACAGCATGACATGCAGAATGGAGGGCATACACACGATGACCACCACGCATGACACAAACAAGCGGTCAGCTTTTTGACACAGCGTCCTTTTGACGGCGAATTTGAATCACAGCCAAGGTACGCTTTCATCCCCAAGCACAAGCGACTCATTCACTCTGTTCGCCTCGCAGACGCCTCGCTCGTCCAAGCCCATTGTCGGAGCAGTGAACAGTGAAACGATGAGTAAGACACCGATCCCTGTCGGCTCATTCGCTGTGCTGCCTTGCAGACGCCTCGCTCGTCGAAGCCCGCCGAGACGAGCTCCATCAAGCAAATACGAACGATGAAACAGAGCTCACTGCCCAACACACCGAACGTGTAATCCAGCGGAATCCTCGCTGTGCTGCCTCGCAGACACCTCGCTCGTCGAAGCCCTCCAAGACGAGGTCCATCATCAAATACGGACAGTGAACAGGGATCACTGCCCAAAGAAACCCTCTCATGTCCCATCGATCAAGAGGCGACACGGGGATTAGAGCCAAGGCCATCAACACGTCGCGTATCGACTCCAACCACCCCGAGCCCATGCGAAAAGGGCAGAAAATCCGCGCAAGCCCGTACAATGCAATGCGAGGGCCAAAAGGAAAGCAACGAAAAGGAAGCTCCACTCACGCATTCCAGTAGCCCTCCTCGCGCTTGTACGTTTGCCATCGTCCCACGATTGCTTTGAACTCCGTCAGACGCCACGCCTTTTTCACGAGGGGCGACTCCTCCGGAGAATCCAAATCCATCAGGTCAAAGGTAAAGACCATGTTGAGTTCCTTGTTTTTCGGAAGGACATATGCCGCAAGCGCAGAGGCGTCGTGTGTGAAGGGCGTCTCGCCCACTGTGATCAGGTCATGGTCTGCGGGCACCCACAGGAGGTGGAGCGGAGTGAGGCAACGCGAGGTAAGGGGTGGCGCAAAACGGTAGTGCAGCACGCGGCAGTAGATGATGTAATCGGATGATTAGATGAGAGATTCAAGATAAAAACACGTACGTGACAAGACCTCTCTATGCATCTCCTGGATATAGTCATGCACGTGGGGTCTAGCAGGGACGTAAACTTTGAACGAACGTTCTCCTCGGAACAGGAAGAGGCGAAAACCACGCAGCAACATTGTTGCCGGCACAATGAATACAGCGTGATTTCACTTACCCATTGGCGAAATACATGCTCGCAGGTTGGTAATACTGACTGTGGTCTACGACAGGTGCGTCCGGTAAACCGTGTGCTTTGGAGATGATGTTGATGACGTCCATCTAGATAAGTCAGGGATTTGGTTCGGCTCTTACCCGCGATGTCCCATCACTCGGAGGAAACACCTACCCGGAATCCATCACACCCCCTTTCGATCCAAAACCGCATCACGTCCCAAACGGCATTGCGAACGGTGGGGTTGTCCCAATTCAGATCGGGTTGTTTTTGGACGTACAGGTGGAGATAGTATTCCTGAGTCACCGGGTCAAGTTCCCATGCTGAACCTGCGTGTTTTTTGCGTAAAGAGCCAGAACCCCACACGGAAGATTCGAGCGAAGGATGCAGGGAAAGATTTAGATGTCGGCAGTATTCGGACCGATCACGCAAATGCTACCCACCTTGAAAGACAGACTTCCAGTTGTTGGGCGGGAAACGTTGCCCGTCGATATACTTGGGGGGACGCCACATGTACCAATCACGCTTGGGATCGTTCTTGGAGGACTTGGATTGTTGAAACCATTCATGCTAGATCAGATCAAAATCAAATGCAGGACAATCAGTTTACCGTTAACTCCCATGAAACAAGGTTAGAACCACCTCATCAGACGTGTGGTTGGCGACGAGGTCCATCCTGTGTAAAAAGGGACACGACGGAGCAAGGAGTGAATATCAATGAAGTTCAAATGAGTTAAATGAGATTCGATGTTGGATCTCGATGTGATACATTGCAGAGAAGGCCACGTACATGAGCTTCATACCACGCTTGTGGACGCCCTGGAGTAAATTATCCCAATCCGCCAGGGTACCATATCGCGGATCGATGTCGCGATAGTCTGAGCTGGATGTGGGATAAGGATAAGATCCGGACGTAAACGCCAGAAAGACAAATCGAAAACGTAAACATCGTGCACCGACGAGGGGAGGAACAAACGGGGACACGTACATGTCGTACCCCATGTCCGCCTGTGGGGAACGATAAATGGGTGAGAGCCAAAGCACGTCGACGCCGAGGTCTTTGAGATAGTCCAACTTGGCATAAATGCCGTTGAGATCGCCTATACCATCGCCATTGGAATCGAAAAAGGAAGAGGGGTATATCTGGTAGACGACGGCTGACTTCCACCACGCGCGGGGAAAAGGTGGCTCTGTGGAGGCGATCGGAGAGGCAGTCATTCTACTGTTTTTTCTTTGGACACCAATCGTGAGTAAGTGGAGAAGAAAGGGCTGCGGAAAGGTACGAGAGAGAGGGCACAAACCTCGAGGCACCCGAAAATACTGTTTCGTGATTCATGATCATCAGATAGACGCCTGAAACTCCAAGGGCCGTAGGGACCCGGTAGAAGAGCGGAACAGCACGGTGGCAGAGAAGGGGAATTTGGAGCCTTGGCAGGTCAGGTGGCCTGATCGGGTGCCGGGACGTACCTAGTTGGAGAATGGGAGGTGTTTCGAATGAGTGTGAGACATGAGTTGGGTGAACGCCGAACACTTTACTTGGTAGCTTATAATAGCCCGGGGGAAGTAAAATTCGACCTGGTTAGGTGTGTCCAACGTGGCCCATGGCAGTGAAAGAGACTCGACCATTTTGAAAGTACCGACCAACGCCGATGCTTCGAGACTCGTTTCCGCTCAGACTGAGCACTCCACTCCGAGCAATGCGGTGATCAGTCGTGTGTTTGATGGGCTGGGGCTGTCACAGTTCTTTTTTCGAAACGAAAAAAGTGCACACCGGTAAGCGAAGGGACCCCCGGTGTTGGGAAAGGTAAACCTGAACACGTTGCATCGTTCGAGACGTGCCGCATCACAAAATAGAGGGATGCGGTGATAATTGATATATGAAAAATGGACCTCAACTGGGGGCGCAGCTGAAGTTCATGTTGAGTCTGTTCGTGGCAGTGACTTGGGCTTCCCTGCTACCATGCTGCACTCATTTACGGAAGCATGGTTCCGTATCGAATCCGTTTAAATAGTTCCAAGCTCGTCCCTACCCCGCAATCGTTTAGTAAACATGGCTCACTCTCTCGACATTCCTACCATCACCATCACCTCTGTTCAGTCCCCATGCACTCCTCAGCGACGCTCTTCCCTTCCCCCAATCCACACAGACTGTCCCCGCCCCATACCCAACTCTTACTGGGCTACCCCACAGCTCCTCGCCTGTGAATATCCTTGGTCTCCGTTCGAGTCTTCTACACAGAAGCTCGACAAACTCCTCTCCGCCGGCGTCCGCACCTTCATCGACCTCACCGAGTCGGGTGAGCTCTCCCCATACGCCCCACACCTCCCCGACCTCGCTCGCGCACACAACATTCCCCTTTCCAACATCGAATACCACCAGTTCCCCATCCAGGACCGTTCCCTCCCCGAGTCGCAGGAGTTTATGTTCGCGATCCTGGACGTCTTGCGCGACAATGAACGGCGCGGGCGGGTGAGCGCGGTACACTGCCGTGGTGGAATCGGACGGACCGGCATGGTCATCGGGTGCTGGCTCGTCGAGTCCTCATGCGCCAAGAGTGGCGAGGAGGCCTTGCGGATCATTGCCGCCCTTTGGAAGACCGTCGAAAAGTGCAAGCGGTACCCACACAGTCCAGAGACGGGTCCTCAGTTTGAGTTTGTCAAGAACTTTGAGCCACCAAGACTCGTGCTTGCATGAGCGGGGTGCTTTCTTTGTCGGTACTTTCCTTTGGGATTTTTTTGTCAAATGGTTTATTATGGTGGGTTCACGAGTTGTCGCCTCAATCCGTTCATGGCTCACGCATTGTTTCCCCAGGTTAGCGCATCTGTTGTGTCGTTTCCAAATCAACATACACACAACGTGACTTTTCTTAGAATACGCCAATGAATGCAATACAATGTACACACGCATCCTTATCAGCGGGACTATCCGTACACTTTCCTCTTCGGGCATTAGGAACTATGTATCCATATTATCGCGGCACTTGCATTAGGTTTCATCGTGTTTGGATGATACCTTTATATCCGTGTTATGATACCCCCTTTGTAATATACAATTCGCTTCCAATTGCATTCAGGGTGGCAAGGGGTTGCCTACTGTAAATTTGAGTTCTCCTTTGTTTTCGAGGGTAGCTCCGGTATCGACGAGCGTTGGCGGATATTGATCGGAAACAAGTAGTCCTTCCTCTCGGTCCTGTTTCTCCCGAATGAACCCGACCAAGCCGATTACATTGCGTCCTGATTCGCTGCCGGAATCTGCCATGTGTCTACGCCATGGCCAGCGCGGACTCGGGAAGATTAGTCAAGGAAGGAGCGACATGTCACCGCGGACCAACGACGTGAGGCCATTAGAGATTGGATGGTTGTGAACGGAAAATGGCGCGTTCCGTCGACCTCTCTGTAAATTGCCCTGGTCCGACACCCAACGTCCGCGGAAGTTTCGAGGGGCCTATCAAGATCAAAATCAGAAAACCAAAACCAGGAAGGTATCGTCAAGCGATCCGATTTGACCGGATTATTCGACGCCCGATAAAGGATGACAATCCCGACAACTGATATCGGGACCTCCCGGCGTGCATAAAAATCAGGCACTCCGAGCCCGGGTTGATGTATTAAGTGCGCCGTATGTTCCGCGCCGTATCTGATTATCTCGGTAAGTGACGCAGAGACAGCACGCTATCAAGGCACGTAGAATTAGTCTTGCCAATCATCAAAGAAATAAAAACAACCTGCCAAACAAAGCCACTTGATAAATGAAAAGTGAGAAGAAGACGAGGTGCGATCGAGGGGGAGAAAGATGAGCGTGGCGGCAGTGCTAGAGTGCGAACCAACGATCGACTGATCGACATAGGGTTATGGGGGAAGGAGGGAACTCATGAAATGAATGCTGAGATGAACGGAAGCGTACCCGAACTGTCCCGACTCTTGGACGCAGCCGGAGTCCGAGTCGGTCGTGTTGTCGTGCACGAAGCGCTAGAGAGACCAACCCAACCGGAGCGGTTAGGACTGGAGGAACTCGGCCACCATTTTTAATTCCTCTGCTTCGAGTTCTTCTGAGGAATGTTCGCGTGTACATATCCAGATAGAATTTCTCGAACGGCAGTTCTTTTCGAGATAACACGGAACGCGGATAGGAGCGGCGGTATCGACTTGGGGCGACGGTCCGTAGAGGCACACTAGTATCAGTGCACCGTCATACCTTCTGCGAAACACCATTCCCGAGAGTAATTTTTCAGGGGGATGCCTACGGATGGAGCGAACTTCAATTCAGTATGATCACGATCATGATGGAAGTTGAGGAAAAGAAATCATTGTGATGGCTACCCAACATTTTCAAATTCCTCGGTCATTTCTTCCAAGCAGCTCCATTGCGTAGCATAGGGGCAGTCTAGACTATAATCCGAGCATTTCGGGGGACTGTGATCCGTCTGGAGAGTAGAGGGAAAGAGAAACCTAGACTCAGTCCCAGCCTAGAAAATAGAGTCAACAAAGAACAGGAAAAAAAGGTCGGAGCGGCCTGCCACGTGCCGAATAGTTGTATACCAAAAAAGGAAAGCTAAGGTAGTTAGTACGCTTCTCGTTCCACTGGCAAGTTACCGTAAGTTTCAGCCGTGTCCTTCGATGACTCGTCTCGACTCCTACTTCAATATCGCAGTTTAGTGCGTACAAAACAAATACAGCAGAAATTTTCTACTCACACCCGTCGCATAGGCTCGTCAAGAAAACGCGCGTGATCTCACTCGTATGAACTCGTTCGCTAGGGAGCGGCGAACACCAAAACGCAAGGAATATAATTGGATCGCAAGAAGAACCATGGGTCCAAGGGGGACTTGGAACAAAATATAAATGGTAGGAAAAGAAGGGTAAGAATTACAGCACGGTTTTGCCCGAGGAAACAAAATGAAGGTATCTACGCTCATTCTATGTTCGCCTTCAAATCTCGGAACCACGAACTGAAGATTCGAACGCGTTATCTGCGGCTTCAATGAGACGCGATAAGAATCCGATTTGCAATTGATCTCATAGGGCCGCATTTGAGCCTATGTACACCATTTCATCTCTCGGCGTTTTTCGTTGTCTCCCGAACCAAATGCATACTTATGAGATCAGACATTGAAGGGCGTTTTTTCACGGAACAAGCCGGTCCAAGACCCGCATGGTTTGCGCTCAAGCTCCCTTCATATCTGCAAAATCACCCTGCAGAATTTGTGTCCGGGGAACCAACAAAAGATTGCCACGTTCTTGACTAGGTTTTGCAAACTCTGAATGAGTTCTGGAAATTTCTGCTAGGAAGGGCACCTTTTACAATTTGCATTGCCATGAGTAAGTCCTGCTGTAGCCTCGTTCGAGCTCTTATCGACCGTCATCGGCGGATTTTCCAAAGTTTCGGAGGACTTACGGGCCGCAACCGGTAAGGTAGGTATAATCACGCAATTGCAAGACAGATTTTTGAACAGTGTCTGGCCGCAACGATGGACGTTCTCCACGCGGTTGATACATAGTACCTTGACGTCCAGTTCCGCGTGGAATTTTAGGTTTTGCTGGCATGTGTAGAGTCACGGGGGATTGAGGAAATCAGAAATGGTTCGATATGAGCACTGTCAACTTCTTATCATCGATACGGGTATCTAGGAATTTTAACCCTATATCCTGTCATTTTCTCCCGCGATGTATACATGTGTCGACCGATCACGTTCATTGCGCCTGTATTGTCCGCGA
>JBBPNX010000111.1:0-39615 GCA_038091155.1 Harrya chromipes
TAAATGAGTAAGACGGAGGTCGGGAAAGTGAGTAACCGGATGGAGTCGGATATGTACGAAAGCCGGAGCTGTGCTTCTAAGCGAGACACAGGAATACAGAATGTACGCTAAGACAAAAGAAGACAAAGAGATCAAGGAGATATTTCGGAGAAGAAGTCCGGAGGTCTGGAGTTACAGGAGGAGCGCGAGAATGCTCCGGAGTTGCGGGAATTTAGGTCCGAAGGGTCGGACTTCAAAATAGGAGAGTCGGAGTTGTCAGATCAAATATCCGGGATATGACACATATGCTTCTTGTGTCATCAATCTCAATGGATCTTTGAATTTGTGTGCTGATGAGACACATGCACAATTGTCCATGTGCTGTGCCCCAATTCCATCCGAGTGCAATGGAATGTCTGATGATCAGTAAAACGGTCCCTTCATCATCCCCCAAGTCCTCTGTAGAAAATCCCAAACACCAAGTGTGAGTGAAACTGAATAGGAAAAATGGAAATTTTTACCACTGAGATGACACATACCCTCGAGGTGATGAACAAACTGAAGCCACTTTTGGGGTGGGGTCGAGAAGAGTGTGCGGTAAAGCTTGGCCACGTCCTTGGCACTCAAGCTATACACACCTTTGTCGTCCTCACAAACAACTCCTTCTGGCCAGTTGAGGATTGTGTACCCACACTTGTGCAATTTTTCTTCCAGCCTAAACCACAGGAGTCGATCTTCCGGAACTTGGAATCCAATTTCACCTGCATGTCTGTGTTTGGTCAGCAATCTGGGAAAACATATTTATGACCTGCAATATGCCCTCACGAAGCATGGAGATGAGTCGCTTCTTGATTTTATCAATCTTGTGTGTCTTGTGAAGATTGTTGTTTGATGTTGAATGAAACATGGAGGTAGACGGCTCAACTTGTGCTGGATGCCTGTAGAAGAGGGACCAAATCAGAATGTGAATGCGATTGATTGGCGCTTCACTCGATCAACAAGAGGGTTGATCCAGTGAGCATGGGGAAATGCACTTACAACAGGTTCTGACAGGACTGGGCTATGTTCATCAGTTCAGTCCTGGAAACATTTCTCAGAACTAGATCGTGTGGAAGATATAGGTTATCTGAAGACGTGAGGTTGATCCGTAATGAATGAATCAGTAATGATTTATAGATGATAGATAGTATGATAATCTGAACCAGTTCGCACATCTGCAATTCAAATACACATTGGCATTTTTCCAGTCTAAGTGAGTGATCTGGGAGGATAGATTGCAAATCTAGCCTTTCAGTCATGAATTGGACTCAAACTCTCCACAGGTACACTGTCCAAATCTGTATCTCCTAGAAGAGGAACAATAAGTGTACTGGGTTCCGAGGAGGAAGCAATGTCTGTTGTACTTTGTAACTTTAACAAGCATGAGCAGGGAGTGATACAAAATCACAAGTGACAGACACTTACAACTTGAAGGGATGATGGGTCTTGTTCAAAGTCAGGCCATATGTATGTATACATAAAGTTCGGGGTGCATGATGCTCATAGTTGTGGACAGCAATGCATGCACATTATGCATTTCCATCAGCCACTTGTGGCACTCATAGCCACTCCTTGGCTTTCTCAGATTTGCGGGGACTTCCATGGTGCTATTGTGCTCCTGAAAGAGACGTTTAAAATTAGCCATGGCAGCAGGTGATATGAGTGCAAGCCCACATTATATCCCTGCTGAAACCATCCGGGTGACATATTGATGCTTCCCTTCAGCTCTGCATCCTTGCGGAAATATTCTATGTGGGTCTGCCATGGCTCCTCATCCCGGGATGTAGTGAGGCTCAATGACAGGGACTCCCACAAATGTTGAATGTGTTGCCAACTGCTCACCTGGTAGAAGCATTAGACTGAACGGCAGCTATGTGGTGTGGAACTCACCTGGTTATCATGGCTCAGTAACCCAGGCAAATACCACACAATAATATTATCATCTTTGTCCACCAGGATCCTTGGGGTTTGTAAAACCTCAAAGTTGCCGGGTAACTCCTCACAAAATGCAGAGATCTCTGCCCCACGTTTGCAGACAAATTGAACGGACAACCCTGCAAGATTAGTTAGCAGATCTGAATTGTCCATTGCTCAGCACCTCATAGTGATGCCCAAATGAACATAATGTACATGACATGCTTCTGGCATCCACTAGCAGGTCCACAATCCGATCCACTTCGGTGACAACCGCTAGAGGGATGTGAATGCTTGGTATTATAGTATCAGAAGAGTGGGGTGAAGAAATGATAGAATGGTATTGCTACTGTATGTATTCAGCAACAATGTTGACGAATTCGATGGGGGACCCAGCGGGGCACTCAAGCAATAGCGAAAGTGCCATGATGCCGGAGATTGATTTAATTGGAAGTATATATCTCTGGGGTTGTCATGACTACTCATTACTAATTACAACCAAAAATCTCACAATTTTTACTGCTCCTCTATTGAAGGAAAGAAGGGAAACCAACACCGATGATAAGATGCCCGGGCAACCAACTGATTCTATGCGGCTGTGAAATCAAAGGTAAATCTCTATGGTAGGATGGACCCTTGTGCAAGGTATGATTTCAATTTCCAGGATCTCCCTTGTGTTGAATTAGAAAAAAATGGCATTTCTGTCACAATCTGCTACACTACTGTCCACAGATGGGGAGAACCCTACCATTGTGGATTAGAGCAGGAAACTGCACAGGTGTGGATATACCCGGTGGGTCCTGGGTACGAGTTGCGCTGACAGATGCATGCATGCACACCCCTACCGCTGCCACTTCACCCTTGCCATAGCCGCTGCCATCACCTTGCCCCTTGCCGCTGTACCCACAGGTGCCTGGGGCGCAGGTCTCAGTGCAGGTATGGATTTCTCACACCCGTTGATATCCTTGCACCCTCACCATGGGTGCAGGTACATTGAGATGGTAAATGTGGCCATCTGTCATATCCCGGATATTTGATCTGACAGCTCCGACTCTCCTATTTCGAAGTCCGACCTTCCAGACCTAAATTCCCACAACTCCGGAGCATTCTCGTGCTCCTCCTATAACTCCAGACCTTTGGACTTCATCTCCGAAATATCTCCTTGATCTCTTTTGTCTTCTTTTGTCTTATCATACATTCTGTATTCCTGTGTCTTGCTTAGAAGCACAGCTCTGGCTTTTGTACATATCTGACTCCATCCGGTTATTCACTTTCCCGACCTCCATCTTACTCAGTCTTACTCATCTCCATTTCTCTGTAACTAATCTCCTATGATCTCCGAGTATATAAACCCTAGCTACTCCTCCTGTAACTTTAGCTTGATTATCAACTTAGATGAATACCTCCTGATCTCCAAGTCTGAACTCCTGAAGTCCTGGCAACCTCTCTCGTTCATCCCAAACTCCTTCGAACTCCTCCAAACTCCGCTCCTAAATCTGGGACACAATGCCAGTAAGGGGGCAGCACATAAGCTGAACCCGACATCCTATCCGAACTCCATGAACTCCAGAAAGCCCCTATTTCTGGAGTTCACTCCGGAGGAACACACAGTCTTAACACCATCCAATAATGCAACAAAGATATGCTCAATGTCGCAATGACATGTCATGGATTGGTTGAATAATGAACTGACTTGAATGTTGAAATTGGCAAGCAGGGGGCCACTTTCACATTCGTAGATCTGCACTGACTCCCATGCAGTGGTTGCCCACAGCAGTCCGTTTGGTGAGATTTTAACGGCAAGCACTGGTTTGTCAGTTTGAGTCTGTGTAGTTCATCACCATTCGGGAGTGACCAGATATGTGTAGTCTTGTCTCATGATCCTGTCGCGAACTTTTGTCCCACCCAGAAACACGTTGACGGCACTCACTGCCTGTCTGTGTCCTTCCAGCTCCTTTACAATTTCTCTGCTCCCTGCATCAAATAACCTCACATAGCCATGCACCCTGCTCATGATCCACTTCCTGTTGCGATATGGAGACCAACAACCAACTGGTTCAAACTGACTGACGGCACTCTGAGTAGTAACCAACCCAATCACAAGAAGATAGAATGATAGTGTTGTCTCTGGATACTAGTAGACATAGGACGAAGGAAATTGGACAGGGAATGGATAGTCTTCTCAAGGTTCACCAGGAAGCTTTGGCAAGAATCACAGTTCTTGATAGGACTGGGGTACTCTACTGTTACATGGAAGCCTTATATATGTACAGCTACCACTATGAGTAATCCAGTCCAGGGCATAGGGTATCATAGGAAGTGATGTCATAGATAAAAAGAATAGAACTAACCAATAGCATAAAGAACGATGACCTAGACTAGGAGGAACGAGGGGACAATGTGTAGGCCAGGAGGAGTACTCGAGGCGTGACATCATAGATAGGGTAAAGGAATACCCGAGTCTAGATCATATCATGTGATGGGCGGGGCCTAGACTGCTGACTAAGCAAGTCATGTGATCTGCTAAAGGTAATCAATTAGTGCAATCGCAAGTGAGACAAGTCTTGCGTTGCATAGAAAGCGAAAAGTGAAAGAATGTTATGTGCGATTCAGAACACTTCCCATCTTGCGATACCGCAGTGTTGTAGACCCAATTCTCCACGTACATTGGCACTCCTACCTCCCCACCACCTTTGATCCCCCAGAATCGCATCTTTCCTTTCTCTTCACCAGCCAGGATGTGGCTCCCATCAGCCATAAACACGACTGAACATATGCAATGTCAGCCATCAATTTTGATCACCATAGAAGCCCTGCTGGGATGCTATTCGTCAGTATTGCGTCTTCGGTCACCTTGTCTTGGCCATTTTGATTTGGCACTCTTACCTTTGCTTGCCCTTGCTGGACCCGGCACTACTCTCATTCAAGTCTTCCTTCTCATCAGTATTGTCCTTTTGATTGTCCTTTCCATCTACTCACCTCTTTGTGCCAGTGCTTGACGCAATTTGGAAATCATCATCAGTGGATGAAAGCAGGATGACAAGAGCGACTGCCGCTGCAGCTCACAACGTACCTGTCTCCTTGGCCCCATGACCTCGGTGCTTGTTCTCACATCTTCTTTCTATCCTTGTCATGGTGCTTTCCATCCCTAGCTGGTTGGAACACACAGTGGGACCTAAACCAGGTTCTTCTCAAGGTCTCGCACGATGACCTTCATCATGTCCTCAGCCCTGTCCCCCACCTACCTGGAATCTCAACCAATGTGTAATTCTCACTATCGCTCATTGCCATGTTCCCTAACTCCCTTGCACTCTTTCGTGTGTACCTATCCAATCCCATTCTTACCCGTCTGCCGTCGTGTCCTCCATGCCATGCTGGCCCTCAATTCAGGAGACAGCACCATCTTCCTGTGCTTCCATTCACGAATAGCTCTGAGGGTCGCCCACATTTGACTACATCTTGTGTGAACATTTCGGCAATACCCTCATACTATTACTTCAAATATGGATCTGATAGAGCACTCCATTGAAAGGTCTGCTGTCATGAACAAGGTTCTACCTGACATGGAACCAATGTTGTAACCTGTCATATGTATCTCAACATCAGATCTCAACAAGGACAGTTCTAGGATGGTGGGGCCCTGTTTGACGGGCCCAGCCGGACAAGAGTTTTTTTGGGATCCCTCATGCTGAATTGGTACTCAGCGATTTGATTTCCATTTGATTTCACTTTTTCACTGTTTTGTTTTTTTGTTTTTCATTTTGGTGTTGGTGTTCATTTTTCATTTTTCATTTTCATTTTGGTGTACATTATTCATTTTTGTTTTTGTTTTCACTCTGCCTTACTGCATCTATTTCGTTTTTTCATTGTTTCATTTTTCATTTTGGTGCTGGCATTGGTTTTTCATTTTTCATGTTCATTTCAACATACATTTTCATTGTTTGTTTTTTGTTTTCGCTCTTCCTTGCTGTGTCTTTACTTTCATTTTGTTCTTTCATTTTTTGATTTTGTTCCTAAGTCATGTGACATGTTGATTTGTCAGCACAGCAACAGGCCCCTAACCTTGCTGTTCGACCTTGCAGATTTGATCTATTC
This sequence comes from Harrya chromipes, assembly GCA_038091155.1. NCBI lineage: Eukaryota > Fungi > Basidiomycota > Agaricomycetes > Boletales > Boletaceae > Harrya > Harrya chromipes. The sequence goes on from JBBPNX010000111.1 coordinate 6,028, forward strand.
TACTTTTGGTTGTCAACCTGCTACCTCAAGTCTCGGATATGCTCGCATGCATATCAGATCAATCATGTTCGACTTGAGCACTATTGGTGTACCTCATGCCACCACTCACTCGCTCATCACTCTCTGGATTGTGGCACAACATGGCGCCACCATCAGCAACTTCGTCTATTCAGCCGACCTTGACTCCAACAGCACCACAAACTGAATCACCTTCGCTGCACTTGCCTTCAAGCACCACACATGAACAACTTACCACTGTGACAACCTACAACGACAACATTGCCATTGGTGTGCCTTGTGTTGCCACTCACTTGACCATTGTGTCTGGAATTGCGACTCACAACAGCAACATTATTGACTTTGTCAAGTTGACTGGCTGGGCATAAGTCCTTGCCCCACTCACTCCCATTGTATCCACCACACTTGCCACTTGCCATGCTGCCTCTGCCACAATGGACGATGACAATATCGCCATTGACGTACCTTGTGCCACCACTTACCCAGCCATCGCATTCTGGATCATGGCTGGTCGCAGCATCGTTATTGGTACCATCTATCTGGTCAGCTTCAATTTCATCGGTTCAATGAGCCGAACCATCCTCACCACGCTTGCCCTTGAACACAACACTCACCCTCTCACCCGTCCAAACTGCCTCAAACCCTCTGCCACCCAACATACTCGCGCTCACACCGACACGGTCATCTTCAATTTCAACACAAAGGAAAAGTCTACCACCACCACCAGCTTCGTCGACTTGACCACCTTCACTACCCTCGTCCTTCTCAGACACATCGCATCTCGAGTTGCAAGCCCCATTGCCTTCACCAACGGTATCTGTGTCCATCATCCAATCTGCCTCAAGATCTCTCAACACACTTGCGCTCTCACCGAACCGACTGATCTCAGTTTTGGTTCGAGGGAGATTTCAGCCATCCTTGTTGTGCTTGTCCCTGCTGGACGAGCCGCAATCATATTCTGTTTCATTATCCTCGTTTGCGGCTAATCTATTATCTTCAGACTTATATACACCCCCAACCAAACGGTCTTCACTGCCCTCACCTGCCTTGTTTCTTCCATACCCACCATCACCCTCAACGAACCTCGCATCACCACTCACCCACATTTTGCGTTTCGTATCGCCACACAACATAGCGACGCCATTGGTTTCATCTATCTGGCCACCTTGTTATCCACCCGGCTTAGCAAAATGACCTTAACCGTCACACTTGCAATGTGCGTCTTTGGACGACACAACACCTTTGTTACCATTGGATTCACCATTGACACAATCCGTTCACGATTTCAGTGCGCCATTGCCACAGCCACTCTTGCTGCCCTCGTCCTTCTTCAACCAATTTCATTTCATGTCGCCAACCATGTGCTTCATGCCACCAGTGCCACCACCATCGCCATCATCCGTTCACGATTGCAGTGCACTGTCGACAATGACACCTAGCCAGCTAGTTCAGCACTCACCAGACCCACCACCACACGCATTGCAGCCACTCTGACTGCCCTTGTCCTTCTTCAACACACTGCCCTCATTACTATTGACCTTGCCCCTCCTTACCCCAACCATGCCACCACCCATCTCATCCACACCGCCATCTCGGCATTTAAAGCTGTATCCAAGGCTGCATACCTTGCCGGTTTGATCAGTTTCTAGCCGGTTATCAAAACTCTGCGCGCTTTTTGTTGTGTTATCCAACTTTTCATTTTTATTTGGATGCTCTACTAATGCGCCCGTCCTTTCATTTCAGTTTACCCCTCTGCTGTCTCTGCCCACATCGCTGGTATCCCACCATCGCAACCATCTTTCTTGTCATGGCCTGGGAGTATTCTGAAGCCATTTCAATGGGAGCCTGGGCCTGATGATGATGGTGAGAAGGAGGGATGAAGGGATTCCCAGAGAGGACACCACTTTTGCTTGTGGTGGCAGCATTCATTTACGCTGGTACATGTCCAACCCACTTATTAGCATCTGAGGTTTTTTTGGCACTGATACATCATGGCAGAGACAATGTGGCATCATTTTCTTGTCCACAGTGTCTAGTTTTATGAGAAGAGATGTTCAATCTCCTCTCTGGCACGAAACATGTATCTCTGGCTCGTTGGGATGGCATTAGTAGAAGCCACACTATCTTCCGTCTTGATTAGGAGCTGATATGATCACAGTGAATACTTGTCTGGTACCTGAGATCAAATGGCTGATGATGATGGCACAGTCGGTCATGTTTTTTTGGGTTGTTTGCCTTCGGATGGAAGTGTTGTGGGGAGGGTGGGAGCAGATTCGCTGGTCTCTGCAGTTATTCAACAGGTCGGACGTCTTAGCTACACTTGGAAAGGGATTGTGGACCATACCACAATAGGGTAAGCAAATAAATTACCGATCTAGACCTACCCTTCTTTCGCTGACATTGTTCACTAGCACCTTTGTACCAACCCTTCCCACTAGTGTGGTCGATTTGTCTCTGGTGGCAGTGCAATAGACAAATCTCTCCCCACAACCCCTGACTCTGAGTCATTGGATCCACCTTATTATGTCGATGTCGAGGACACACTGATCTAGACCTACACTTTTTTGGCTGCAGCTTCCCCTTGACCTTGGTGGCATATCAGGCTCTCTCCCAGATAAATGGTAGGCAGGCAGTGCTTAGAATGCAGTGATCTCCACATCCTAGCTAGTGATTCCTGCAGCAGCAGTTAGCGCCTCAATCCAAAGCAGTTGACGAGATTCTATGTCTGTGTGTGTGCATTTGAAAAGTGGTCAGAGACGATGAGCAAACTGCTGAAATTGCATTTGATTACTGAAGGGACAGGAGGTGTCGGGAACTTCGACATGAGAGAGTTGATTGGGTTGATTCAAGACAAAGGGATTGCCATCATCGTGCATCACTGGCATGTTGGTATCATGGTGAGAGCGGAGGTGGTTGTTATTGAGGTCTTGCCAATCAATACCATACTCATTGATATCGCCAATATCATTGTCATCAAATAGGTGAATACTGCACTGTCCATGTTCAATCACACCCTTCAAAAACATGGCTTGCTGAGAGAGATGTCGTTTGCCTTGGTGCTGAATGGTGTGGCAGTTCCATGTAGCAGCCCACTGCTCAGCTTCCTCATTGATTATAGGCAGGAAAAGCTCATGTAGCAACCAGATGTGAGCTTGGTGATTGATGTCGAGGCCATCTGAAGCTTTGAGAGCCTGAAAAAACTCCTTCCATTTGAGACCTAGCCCACTTGTGACATCCACCCATAATTGTTTGATTCGAATGTTGTGAACACTCCTGCAATATAGATCAAGCTTAGTACTGGAATTTTAGCACTTTACTTAACATGTGTGCATGCCACCCTCAAATATAGGAACCCTGCTCAATACCCCTTATCTCTTCTATTCGAGCAGCTACCAGCCTCAGTACCATGGTCCCCACGCACACTGTTATGACCTAAGTCAAAGCACACAAACACTAATTGCTTGGGGATCACGCTATGATCCGCACAGACAGACAGGAGGAGAAGTGAGAGAAGAGGAGACGGTTAGTCCTTGACTGTTGGCTGGGATGACCCAAGAAGCAAATGAATATGACTTGGGAAACGACTGTAGGTACAGGCAGGTACTTATACTGTTGGGCTATCTATGACTAAGCATGACTAATGAGATAGCAAGAATAGCCATCCAATGGCATAAAGGGTGCTTATCAGCACGGGTAGAAGGCATGTCTTATCTATGACGTATCATGGGAGCAATCTGGTTAAATGGGAAGGTGAAGTAACCGGTATCTAGAACAATTTGGCTAAGTCTAGGCCAGTATCTATGAAGGGAACCCTAACCCTAGTGTAGGATAAGGATAATAATAAGGGTTAAGTTAGGTAAAAGTCTTGAAAATTGTAACACACACGACTCGGGTAACCATGAACAGCTGCAATGTCCTCAAACAGTGCAAGGACTGTCCCTACATGGTGTTACGCGAGAGCGTACAATCACTAGACCAGGTCCTGCTTAGCTGTCAGGCGGCGATGTCTCACCCACGCCTTAGGCTAGCGGAAGGGAACTGGATCCGAAGGCAGCGATGTCCGTTAGGAAGAGGGCCTTGATCCGCGATGCTGAGGGTCTTCGACCATTAGGGAGAAGTCTCACACCAAGTGGAGTCTTAGAAGTACACTGAATTGCGCAGAACTAGCTAAAGAACATAGGAAGGCGAGAAGCGCCTTATATACGTAAAGAGACGTGGATATGAAAGGATATAGCTGGATATGAGATGCATCCAGGAGGAGAAGCGGGTGTCCGTACGGAAGACCGTAGTACGAATACAGGATGTTCCAAAAGGAGTCATCTGAATGAGGGAAGCGGAGAGCCGCGTACGAAAGAGGAAACATACATATAAGGAAAGATGGAGATCCGCGGTACCCGTAAGAAGAAGCGAAGGTCCGCTTCTGGAATCAGAGCCACTGATCGGGATTGCTCTCGAACCAGCCACCCGTCATCAAAGAAGGTATCGAGTGGTCCACATCGGGCCACGTAAAGTAAGAGTCTAAGATGGGAAAACCTTTGCGTAAAGGAGTATCGTAAGGAGTAAAAGAAAAAGAAAACGTGCCATTGCTGTCGCCTTCAAGAGGCGTCGCCAATAGCCAATCATCTATGGGAAAATCCGTAACACATGGTTGTTACCAGTGTTCGAGGCCCAAATTCCAAGGACAAACTGTGAAAAACCATTGATGAATGTGTGTGTAACAATTCTCCATTGGATAAGACCTGAGGTTCAAAAATCACCTCCAAATTCCTGGACCCGAAAGGTCTAGGTCTCAAATCCAAAAATGTGCTGCAAAGTCTACCCCTAAAAGGCAATTCCGAATACTTGGTTAGTGACACTTGCCCCTCACTTCCTTGCAACTCCTCTTTGCTTCCTCATTCTACAGACTCTTTGTGACGATTGTGTAATATGCATTGTATGGTGGAATGACTCCTTTTTGTCTCAATTGTCCTGACTAGTGCTGTTTTCATCACCTCTAAAATTTGTTCATTGACGCCACCATGTGTTCATTCAGGTGTACTTAATCTGTGAGTGTTCTCAGGTCTGTCTGTGTTCGCTTCATAGCAAAGCCAATCTGAAGAATGAACATCAGACAGACATGCTTGCAAGCAACTTCGCCTTATGCTGAAGAGTTTTGCCCTCCCAGTCAATATTGGATAGGTTGCTTGATTTGTGGCTTGTTGAAACAGCGTCCTCACCTGAGTACATTCATCCTTCCAGGCTTTTGTGACTCAGTAATCCCAAACTAATGAAGCATTGGGGTAAACAGTGGACAGTCCCCTTCCCCCTGCAGTTCAACATCTGTGTGATTCTGAGGTGCCTTTGACTGGGACCCACCTCAGTTACAGCCTACTGCGTTGGGAATTTCAATTTGAAGGCATTCAATCAGTACCACCCACAGAATCTAGTTACATCTTTCCACACGGGCCGTTACTTCTCATTGCTGGTGCCAATGTGTGTGAACTAATCGAGCAATTCCAGTTCTTTACAGCTGCACACCTTTGTTTGTTCGCTCAAGCACATAGTCTCCATTTTACAACGCATTCCCAACATGACGCATTGTTGGATTTACTATGCCTTTATCGTGAATGTCATTGCCCCCCCCCCATGGTTCTGATCTTTTGGCAGATAGCACAGGCTTGTCAGGACATTTGGATCCTGCATCTCACTCCCCCCCATAGTCACGAAGGTGTTACAATTATTGAACAAGATCAACACCGCAAGTAGTATCAGCAACGCAATCAGGAACAAAATCATTTCCTCTTGTTTTTTCTCAGTGGTCTTATTCGGCCAACGACGTATGTTACAAAATGTATTTGTATTGCCGATCAAAGTCAGCTAGCTTGCGGGTCCAGGGTTGCCCAGAGGGCCATGTAATTAGCACAAGTAGCATCACAAGGAGTATGAAAATGTTATATGCCCCTTATATGGGTTATCCAAGTTGTATAATAAGACTAATAAGAATAATTTGATAATGAAGTATACAGGTATGTTCAGCCAGCCATTATTTTACCAATGGCCAATAAGTCTTTCATGTATAATGGGTTTATATAGGGTTTATAAGACTTTATAAGAGCTTTATATGCTATACCAGGCGGAGTCGCATGTCACAATTAGTATAGAGCTTTAGTACTTTGTGTGCCAACCTACTTCTAAGAGCTATTCTCAGACTTTATTGATTCTTTCGTCCAGTATGTCAGTCGCATGGGAGCTGAGCTCCTGGGCTTGCACCTCTGTTATTGATTGGGGCCATGTGCTTCTGATTGTCACATGAGAGTCATTGAATCCAATGGATGCGCAGTGCTGGAACAAAGACAGTGTTTCAACTATCAGTGGATACATCTGCATTGTTTCTTCTATGTCTTGAAGGTGGGGTAGGGAATCTGAGTTGGGAGAGCGGAGTGGTCGGCTCTTCAACAATATTGGGGCATGGGTCGATCGGAGTGGTTTTGGTGAAGATAGACTTGTTTCCAGAGGGAAGGGCCAGGCACAAATCTTCTGATGGCTTGCTATCATCAGCCTTGTGCTTACGGGGCAGTGGAGGAAAGCTGAGCTGGGATGACGGTGGAAGCAAGTCCTCTACAGAGGGCCAGTCCGCTGAACTCACCACCAGAGAAGACTGTTACGGATTTTCCCATAGACAATTGGCTATCGGCAACGGCAATAGCACTTTTTCTTTTTCTTTTACCCCATACGATACTCCTTTATGCGACGGCTTTCCCGTCCTAGACTCTTACTTTACGTGGCCCAATGTGGACCACTCGATACCTTCTTTGATGACGGGTGGCTGGTTCAAGAGCAATCTCGATCAGTGGCTCTGATTCCAGAAGCGGCTCTCCGCTTCTCCTTATGGGTACCGCGGATTCCTTTCATTCCGCTCTGCGGGTCTCCATCTTTCCTTATACGTATGTTTCCTCTTTCATATGTGGCTCTCCGCTTTCCTCATTCGGATGACTCCCTTTGGAACATCCTGTATTCATACTACGGCCTTCCGTACGGACACCCGCTTCTCCTTCTGGATGCATCCCATATCCAGCTATATCCTTTTATATCCACATCCCTTTATGTATATAAGGTGCTTCTCGCCTTCCTATGTTCCTTAGCTAGTTCTGCGCAATTCAGCGTACTTCTAAGACTCCACTCGGTGTGAGACTTCTCCCTAACGGTCGAAGACCCTCAGCATCGCAGATCAAGGCCCTCTTCCTAACGGACATCGCTGCCTTCGGATCCAGTTCTCCCTCTCTGCTAGCCTAAGGCGTGGGTGAGACATCGCCGCCTGACAGCTAAGCCACTTCACGTCTTGTGATTGTATGCTCCCGCGTAACAGATACAGATAGACTGATGTGGGGAAACTGAGCATTGACAAATCGGCCAATGGAAGGAAGTCTGAGACTGATTGAGTGGCTGGAGAAGAGGTGATGTATGGACACGGGTTGGCCCCCGTGAGAGGAGTCGGTATAGATGGATCAGCCGATGTAATGAATACTGATACACATTGAGCGGCCAGTGAGAAGGTAAAGCCTATGATACAAATGGGCCAACATAGGACTGAGTGTCAATGGATCAGCTGAGGGAAGGAATGTTGACACCAAATGAGCGGCCAGTGAAGAAGTGATGTATGGCCTACCGGTGGGCTGACGTTTGAGATGGGCCACAGCAATGAATGATGACAAGTGTGGCGTAGTGCAGCCCTGGCTATGAAGGCACCAATTGATAGGCTGATGAAGCCCTATCAGCGCGGTGGGTCGATCCTCATAGAGGGATGGATGACCTGGAGGCTGAGCGCATAATAGTGGGTCAATCTTTTGCCAACACTTCATTGGTGAGTGTCCTGGCATCGGTAATGCACAGCATACAAAGCAGAATGGGATCGGGAGCTGCATACAGCATATATGAGAAATCTTGACCCATGATGGTCATGCTCTATGCCAACTGAAAGGCAGCCACAGCAGAACAACATTGCGGAGGGGAGCATGACAGCAGCAAAAAGACACCCCGGTATTGTCCTGTCTTGGGCTGACTGCATTGTGTCATTAGCGGCAGGAAAGAAAATTCACTACATGAAACAATGAAAGGCATTTGGCAGCATGGCACAGTGTGGGCCAGATCGGTCTTGTCTCACATGAATACATCAAAGGCAGTGGTGGGGGAACACAATATATATAGTCATCTTGAGTCCCACAGACATCACACAGAACATGGTCCTCGATCTCACTTCTATTCTTTCCCCATATATGGTTGCTCCATTCCGCAAACAAACCCATCCAACAAGTAAAGGGGGGCCAATCCTACCGAGCACGAATCTACCGGTGGCGCTGGTTGCCGATGCCAATCACCTTGTTGATCGGCTGGTGAACACTTATCAGAACACTAGTGAGATTTGCGATCAATGCATAAACAGGGAGGACACTAACACTAAGCAGAGATGAAGCCCATGTAGTCATATTTTCCAAATCAACACAACCACCTGAGGGTAACAATTTCACCTTTCACATGGTCACCCAAGCGCTGGCTGGCCAGCCACATAGACATGTACGAGTGGCCCCTCGAAGACGAAAAAGTATCAGTGTATCTCCTAGATAGAATTTGATGGGTGTGCATAGGTAGCTGGACACTACAGGATGGTTGCTTGCAGAATGCATGTTTTACACCCACAGCAGTAAATTGCAACGTGCGAGAGGCCGGAAGGGCTACAGCAGATATGCTCAATGTGGCCCTTCATCTGAATTGCAGTGCATGATAGGGCCACAAAATAGATAGCAGGTATACTCAACATGGCCCCTCAGACTTAGTCGTCATGCACAACAGGGCTGCAAAATATACCAACATTGTGCTCGACGTAGCCCTTCAAACTCAATTGCCGCACATGGGAGGGCCATGCAATATGTCACCATTGTGCTCGATGTGGCCCTTCAGACTCAATCATCACACATGAGAGGGTCATGCAATATTCTGCCATTGTGCTCGATGCAACCCCTCAGACTCAATTGTCATGCACGACAGGTCTGCGAAATGTGCTGTGGTTGTGCTCGGTGCAGTCCTTCAAACTTCATCACCCACATGAAAGGGCCACAACACAAACTGCTGTTATGCTCGATGTGGCCCCTCGTTTTGAATTGTCATGCGCGAGAGGGCCACAAAACATACTGTGCTGTTGTTCAATGCGGTCCTCCAACCCAATTGCCATGCATGAGAGGGCCGCGAAACATGTTGAAGTTGTGCTTGACAGAGCCCCTCATACTCAACCTCTTTCAAGAAAGGACCAGAAAATGACATCTTGGATTCCAAGGGTGGGCAGCCAGACAAGTTGGGGAGCAAAACAATTGCCGCCCACCATACATACTATAGGATATACTCTGCATCGCACTTCCAATAGAATCCCAATTCAACAAAAGGCACCCCCAGGAACATCGTGAATAGTTTGTAAACTACTATGCCACTCACCTGCATAACCTTTGGGTAAAAATATGCTAACTGCATTTATTTGCGAAATTTTGGATAGACGCCCATTGTAGGCTCATTAATTCAGACATCCCCGCAATGTATCCCGATTTTAAGTATGTGGATGCGTGTGTCATTACTCATCATCTGGTGAGCAGGGGAGGAGTTGAGTTTGGCATTCTTTGCCTGAGTTTCTACTTCGGGTTAGCTTCGCTTTTGGACCAAAAAAGGGGTGTTTCCCATGTACCATTGCGGCAATTTAGCATTCTGCTGTTACCAACAACCGCCATGAAAAAAATGCATGCCACTCTGAGCTCAATACCCTCCTCTTTGTAGGTGCTACAAAGAGGGGGTTATCAAACTGATAGAGTGGCACCCCTGCTTAAATGGGCAATAAGAGAGAATTTCGTGGCAAAATAATGGGCCAAAAAGATGTGACAATGAAACGCTATGATGACGCAACGGCGCGACGATGCAGTGATGCCACAATACGGCGAAGCAACAGCGCAACGTGACGACTGCATGATGACACTGCAATGCCACAATATGATGGTGCCACAATACGGTGAGGCAACGACGACCCGAGACGATGACATGACAATGCAGCAATGTCGCGATACGGTGATGCAACAAAGAGACGAAAGGATGATGCAACAATGCTGCAATGCCACGATAAAATGATGGCGCAATACGACTGTGTGACTATGCAACGATGTGCAGCTTGGGCAGCAATTTTCGCATTGTCGCATTGTTGTGTCATCATGCCATTGCTCCCCACATTGCCGGATTCTCCTATTATCACACTGTCACATTTTGCATCATTCCATCATATTGTCATATTGTCACATTGTTGCATTGTTGCATCACGGTGTCGCGTTATTGTTGTGCCGTCGTATCATAGCGTCTTTGCCTTGTCTCGTTTTCTCACCACACCGTTGCATCGCCGTATCGTGGAACTGTCATGCTGTTGCATTTTCCATTCCTAGCCCCTGTTATTGCCCACAACAATGGCCACATTACCGCGTCACACTTTCGCACCATCATATCTTTTCGGCTCTTCGTTTTGCCGTGAAATTATCATGCAGGTCACGATCTACAGTAGACTCTCATATTTCACATGCGGGGTTTAACCCACCTTGAGGAACTGGAGAACAGTGACCGGTGACCAAAGAGTGGAGGTAGTGAATTGGAGGAAGAGGGGAATACTCTGGGCGCTTGAGGTCAGTCGTCACATACTGTCATGTGATGTTGGACTTTTGCCCCCACAGTTCTGTCTCGACAACACACCATGATGCAACGACACATTCTGACTTCAAGGGGAACTGAAGTGATGTGCGCTTTGGTTTATAGACTTCTCGGAGCCGGAATGAGGGGGGAAAAGTTGAATTGATGAGGGATATGTGAAAGATTGTGATCTTCGAGCGGATAGTTTCAAGGTACTCTGGGTTGTACGTATAATAGAAGCCTTCCCATCCGGAATTTCAGGCGTTCTGCAAATATGCCAGATGTATTCACCCTGTCGAACAGTGCGGCAATATTAATGTGAGTTGTGCTGTAGCTGATTGCTTGGCAGAAATCCTGTGGATGCTTGCAATGCCAAAAGCCAATGTTTCCACAATGCTGGGGGTAAATCCATTTAGATACTGTCAGGTTTCAAAGTTCCCACTGTTGTAAAACTAATAAATGCCATAGACTTCGCATAATGCCTGCACATCATACAATCACTGCCGCACATTACACTGAAGGACCCACCCGAAGGTTGAACAATCTGACAGAAATCAGCAACAGGCACCTCTTGCATGCTCAACTGCAGCATTTTCCTGGACAGGGCTTGTCTGCTATTCCCGCGCATACTCGGGAATTGAAAATGAGAGAACTTTGCAAGGCAGGGCTATGATGGATGCCACCCGTATTTCTAAACATGCATTTTAAAGGTACAGTGACCTCAAAAACCCTTTCCATACTAACTTCAACAGCAGTGCGCAAAGCGCACTGCCAGACACTGTGGGAATCTCGGTTAGCTTTAGTGGAGTTGTAAATAGTACTCACCCTTAGCTACAAAGCCACCCCCAAGAGCATGTGATTTGGTCCACACACCATTGAGATATGTCGATTTTAAAACAGCTATGTCATAGAAAGGGTTTTTGAGCTTTTGAAATCATGATTAGGATCTTAGTCAAATCATTCATTATGTGTCATTGTTTGTTAATACAAACAAGGCTATACAGTAAATAGCATGTCTGAGTTTAAAAAAGTTCCCACACTTATTGATTCTCAACTACCATCATGGTTAAATCCCTCTTTCTCACTCAGCAAAGCACTATTCTTTCTCTGCTTGATGCTGGCCACTCTGGTGAAGCCATTGCAAAGCAAACTGGTTTTAGCCCTTCTACTATATCCAAACTTCGCTCCAAGAAGCGTTCTATCCTTCCCAAAGCTATTGGAGGTCGTCCTTCCAAGCTTTCCCCTACCAATATTCGCTATGCCCAACATCTTATCACCTCTGGCAGAGCTGAAAATGCTGTTCAAGTGACCAAAGCTCTATCCAATATCATCAATGAACCTCTCTCTACCAGTACAGTTCGTCTTCATTTGAAGAAATCTGGTATGAAGGCTGTGGTCAAGTCCAAACAGCCTATTCTCTCTGCTAGGCATTGCAAGGCTTGTTTGGATTTTGCTTATGCCCACAAGGATTGGACTGTAGAAGACTGGAAGAATGTAATATGGTCTGATGAGACCAAAATCAATCGCCTAGGGTCAGATGAGCGTAAATGGGCTTGGAAAAGGTCAGGTGAGGGGCTTAGTGATAGGCTGGTAGATGGCACCCTCAAGTTTGGAGGAGGTTCTCTGATGATGTGGGGCTGTATGACTTGGGAGGGAGTTGGATTTGCTTCCAAGATTGATGGTAGGATGGATGGAGACCTCTACCTTTAGATTTTGAAGGATGAACTCCAACAAACATTGGAGTATTATGGTTTCAATCCTCCTGATACCATCTTTCAGCAAGACAATGATCCAAAGTATACCTGCAAGAAGGTCAAGGAGTGGCTAGAGGAGCAAGAATTTGAGACTATGGGTTGGCCTGCACAGTCTCCTGACCTGAACACTATAGAACATCTCTGGGGATGGCTTAAAAGGAGGCTTGCAGAACATGAAAACCCTCCTAATGGGATTCATGAGTTGTGAGAAAGAGTTCAGATGGAGTGGGAGAGGATGCCAGTTGAGGAGTGTCAGAAATTGATTGAAAGCATGCCTAGAAGGGTTCAGGCAGTGCTCAAGGCAAAGGGAGGCTATACTAAGTACTAATAATACCTAAATACCCTTGTGATTTCAAAAGCTCAAAAACCCTTTCTATGACATGGCTGTTTTAAAATCGACATATCTCAATGGTGTGTGAACCAAATCACATGATCTTGGGGGCAGCTTTGTAGCTAAGGGTGAGTACTATTTACAACTCCACTAAAGCTAACCGAGATTCCCACAGTGTCTGGCAGTGCGCTTCGCGCACTGCTATTGAGGTTAGTATGGAAAGGGTTTTTGAGGTCACTGTATGTTTCCACCAATGTGCAAGTATATGTTACAAACGTACTTTTTCCAACGACATTCAGTCCTTATGATTGCTTCTATCCTTAACAACTTTCATTGCTCTCAAACTTCATGTCTTTCAAGTCACGTGACTTGCTGACTAAGCAGGTCTAGACTCTTATCTCTTATCTATGATGTCATGACTCATGCCAAACACATGTTTCCTTATCATCCAATAGTGTATGTCTCTCTTATCTTTGCTTACTCATGCTTCTCTATCGGCCAATGGCCTTATTCCCTCTGATCTCTTACATAGCCTTATGTACAAATAGTTACAAACACCTGTATAGTATATATAGAGTGAATGCATCGCCCAAGGAACTTCAGTAAAGTTCTCTTGTGTTTTCCCCTTCATTGCTACCTGGGACAAGCGACTTGGATCGTTTCTCATTGTTACCATTCACACTCCTTCACAGCGATTCTAGATCCCTGGTGGGTTTAGGGTTGTTTCAGTATAGGTGTTGTTACAACCTCTGGGGTAAATTATTTGGAATCCATTAATAGAGATGACGTTGCAGGTGGAGGAGGATGGGTGGGGTATATTTGCATCAGATTTAAGCATGTCTCTCCTGGCCTATCCACTCCCTTGAGAGAAGGGGGTTGGCTGGCTGAGCAAAGCTACAGTAAGGCTGTATTCACATCGCAACCACAAAGAAATCTGGAATACTTATTTCAAAGGTCAATGTTTAAATGATTGCTCTTGACAGAGAAATGTTGCCAACTTGCATCTCAAGGGAAATTGTGGGAAAGCCCATAAATCATATGATAAGGCATAACAACCGTGGGAGATCTCCCTTCAGGCTACGTTTACCCTACTCTGCACCATCCATATCGCTGAACTTTGTCTCTTTCCACCCAATGTCCACCAACAATGTCATCAATAGCTACTATTGTCGTATATGCCATGCCATCAAATCAAATGTCTGAAACGGCAGACAGAAGAAGAACTGGCTAGTGGGAATGAAGGAGATTGAGCAGACAATGGTAGGCGCCTCTAAATTGAACTTCTGGATACTTTGATTAATTTCACACATTAGCAAATAGTTCGTTTTGTAGCGAAATCTGCTGACTCCATTCTGGGGCTGCTGATTGCGGTCAACTGTCACTGGTCAAACCCAGAAAGAGAATGGCCAGAGTGGCTGAAAATTGTTCATTGAAGGGAGCATGACCTTCGGTACCATGAATGGTATTCCCAGATACGTCCTTACTTCGCTGATCGCCACAGATCTCCAGCACAACAAGCCCAATCCAAATTTACACCAGTCGATGCTGCTGAGTTGTCTCAACCAGTCGTTGAAAAACCGCAATCTTCCTTGATTGATTGCGGTGTGCATAGGGGGCATGGAGGGGTCAGTGAGGGCAGTGCAGGGCTTGTTACCAGCGATGGCATGGACCATGAAGATTATCTACTCCACCGCAAAGCGATTAGTGATGGAAAGAAAGTCTAGGAATACTCTTTACCCAGCCCATTCTCTTGCACCGCGGAGAAAATCTGCCCTTCGGGATCCAAGATGAAGCTCCCTTTGAACCAGCAGCAAAATGCCTGCAAAACTTCCCTTTTGTCCCACATTTTATGTTGGCCGAAAGCTGGCTGTTATGACCTTACAGTCAAAGCACTCAACACTATAAGCTTAAGGGATCACACTACAATTTGCACAAACAGAGTAGAAGAAAGATGAAAAGGGAGGCAAGATAGTCCTTGACTTAAGGCTGGGATAACCCAAGAACCAAATGAATATGACTGGGGAACAACTGTAGGTACAGGCAGGTACTTATACTGTTGGGCTATCTATGACTAAGCATGACTAATGAGATAGCAAGAATAGCCATCCAATGGCATAAAGGGTGCTTATCAGCACGTGTAGAAGGCATGTCTTTATCTATGACGTATCATGGGAGTGATCCGGTAAATCGGGAAGGTGAAGTAACCAGTATCTGTTACAGTTGCTGCATAAGCAGGCTACCGTGAACTCACGACTGAGTACGAGACTCGTGAGGACGAAGGGTTGAGGGTTCTCAGGTTCCACGGCAGCAATGACTCACCCACGCATTGGAACAAGAGCAAGGGGGTACGACCTAAAGATGCAGGACTAAGGATGAGGACGGTACCTTAGGTGGTCATGCGATGACCGGGAGTCTTCCTGTTGTGGAAGACGACGAAGGAGCAAGGGTTCCGGTCGCTAACTGGGGGACAGTCGAAGACTGGAAGGTCGACGACATAGACAAGAGTTGTCAAAGGAGGAGATCTGATGACAGGTGCAGGAGGAGTCAAGTAAGCTCAGATCGATTGAGTGGATTAAGACTGAGGTTTACATGAGCGGGTATCTAGGTTTATATACGTAAAGGCCCTTTAGGGCAGGCAGCGGAGTCATCTGGATATCAAAGGGAAATGACTCATCATGACTCACAAACACTGCTATGCGCAGCAACGGAGTAAGCAAGAATGACAAAGCGATGACAAAGTGATGACAAATGTGCAAAGGGCACAGCATATGACAAGAGTACGATGAGTAAGATAGAATGTCTGTGGAATATGATGGAATTAGTGTGGGTCAAGGGCAATGGCATAAGCGAGACCCTAACAGCCTATGTGGCAACAAAGATGTAGTCCGAGTGGAGATGAAGGACGGAGGCAAAGTGAAAAGACAAAGTGAGATGTAACAGTATCTAGAATGATCTAGCTAAGTCTAGGCCAGTATCTATAAAGGGAACCCTAACCGTAGTATGGGATAAGAATAATGATAAGGGTTAAGTTAGGTAAAAGTCTTGAAAATTGTAACACTGGCTTTGTGTGCTTGACTTGCAAGTTGTGCAAGAAGGCTTGCGAGCATTCAACAGGGGCCCATAGGGGGTGACCCCCTGGCGCAAAGCCTGCACAAGTTTCGAACCTCTGAGCTTAGACACTCTCATTTCCGTCAGGTCCAACTGAATTTCCAACATCCAGAAGCATTCACATTGGCATGCCAAAGTGAGCATCAAACAGGGCAGCATCACACCTTGCAGGGTTTTTCAAACCGAAAGGGCTATGCATCGCGAGTACAGCAAAAGTAAGCTGCTTTTACAGTTGAAGAAAAGCTCTGCTGACCTTCAATCGCCAAAGCAGCTAACCAGTGCTGCTCCTCTATGGTCCAACTTGCATCAAGCTCTTCATCTCCCCCATCAACCAGCACAGTAAATCCCTCATTTGTCTCTGACTGCTTGTCTCTCCCCACAACATGTATGAGCAGCATGCCTCCAAATCCAACATCTTGACAGAATATCTCGCATGTTCCCCCCCATCTACACCAGCCCAGCCTTTGGGTTTATTTTGAACTCTGACTCAATTGCCTGCCTGCGCCCCTGCCAAAGATAGGTGGGAATCTGCATTGCTGCAACTCCCCGCAAGTCATTTTGAATATTCTTCTCCAATGCTTGTCCCCTCACCTCACTCCTCATGTGAAAAGAAAAATTTCCCCACTTACCCTAAGCAATGGTACAAGTGGTATGTGGAGCTCCAGGGAAAATATATGGCACTCCAGCAGCGTCATATCATGACTGAAATGGAGCTAGAGGAAGTCAGAAGCAAAATAGAGCTTGAATTTGACAGTCTCAAGCTGCGCAAGGGGCCTCTGGCATCAAAAGGTGACCTGCTTAGGCTATCAGAAAGTCTCCAAGTTTCACAGCACCACAATTCTCCTTCAGAGCTGTCTACTTTTCTAGCTTCCCAGTCATCATCTTTGCTAGACTCGTCAGCTCATCTCCTACTTAGCAGTGCAACTTTGCCATTACAGAAGGTCAGACATCCATCCCTACCACCCATAACAACATTGGCGGACCCTTCAGTACAGGGTAATGATCACAATTTGGCCAAATAACTTACAAGTTTGTTTTGTTGCTCTGGTGATGCGCAGATTCTCCTAGCAGCCGTCAATTTTTAAAAAAAAAAAAGATTATATTCAAGTAATGCAATTTGTGATCTCCCTCGGCAACAATATTTTGCTTGATATAAGATCACTTCCCTGAGTCAAAATTGGCAGAAAGTTGCACTGGCTAGTCCTATTCACATTGCATCTATTGTTCTGGCATATACAAGGAAAGTACAAGCTACATCAAAAGTTGATGGTGGAAAATATCCTTTATTTGGAAGATATTCCAGACCCGCAATGTTAATTGTACCTGGGAAGGGATCATGGTCTTTCTGAAAGCATTGTTGGTGGCATAAATATGTCGCAAATTAAGCCAAGATTGAAAATGGGCACATGTGTGTGGGGTTTCCGTGGTTGGAATCTGGACATTGGCCAATAAAAATGGAGCTGGCCTCAAGGCTGGTTTGTGGGCATGAGCAGAAAACGGTTGTGCCTGTCAATTAAGCACTCCTAGAAGGAGATGTGTGCTGGTCTAACCACTGAAGAAATGCCGCTGAGAATTTGAAACTTGGCGAAACCTCTACGAATGCCGATGGGGTGGGGAGGTTGAATAACACCGCAAATCCCATGCCTCTTTAAAGACTGCATGATGCTGCAGCTTGAATGCCGGTGGTATATGTTCGTCTCCTTGGATCCTACGCCTTAACTGTGGAATCTTACGACAAGAATCACTATGCTTTTCCCCCCTTGCCTTTTGACCGTCAACTATTGGCTGACCACCAAAAGTGCGCTGCCCACCTGTTTTAAAAATCCTGCGCTGCACATTGATGGCAGTTTTGTGTCCTTTCATCTGGTGATCTGAGAACTAGTTAGCCTTCCTCCTCGAAGAAACCAATTCACCTCTGATACTTCCTAAAAAATGTACCTTAGGTTGTGGCTACCACTTGCACTTCCCTGCCATCTGCCAATGACCCCTACAAGACACTCTGAGCAACCCACGGCGGATCCATTGCTTTCATTACAAACCCTGAGTCTGCCACTGGGGTTGTGAGAAAACAATATCTGGAATTCACATGGGAAATTGCAAATCTCATCTCTTCAACTCTTTCCTGTTCTCCCGCAGGTGGAATCTTAGATATCAATCCATTCACCACTGCCACAAAATAATGTCTGTGAACAGTATCATTCAGGATTGTCAAACACGCATCCTCAAAATCTTTCAAAACTTCGTCTCAAAGAGAGGCACGGACAATTGGGACAAGGCATTGTGCCTCTTGATGGAAGAAAAGGTGTGTTTGCAAAGTTGCTGGATTCAACCTCTCATTTGCTAATAGGTCATTGTGGATTTTTTGGTAAAAATGGCTGAGCGCATTCCAGGCATGCTGATTGCCCTAGATATTCATATCAATGCACCTAATCATCCCTGGCCCGAATGGGAGAAGATCTTGAGATGGACTCATGAGGATTTGCAAGATCATCCCTGGTACCAGCACATATGTCCCGACATAAACAAATACAACAGCGTCAGCCAACACAAGAGGAAGGAGAAGGACAGAGAATGCAAAAATGCGGATGAATTCTGAATTTGCCGCCCAGCAAAGGCAGAGCCGTGGGATATGGATTCGGCAATGGGGGACCCTGATGACAGCCAGCTAGAGGATGGTGACAATGATGTGGATGAAGTGAACCAGAGCGATGGTTGGCAGATTGGCGGTGAAGGGGCGGAAGGAGAACCTACAGATGGGAGGAAAGCTATGAAAGGGAAACTCAACACAGATAATCAAGACCTCGAGCCACAATACAGACATCAACATGCCATCCTGCTACCGGTGACACCTAGTGAACCCACCCAAGCCTGTAGATCTAGCCAGGGAGCATTATCTGTTCGGGAAAAATCAAAGGTGCCACTATCTAGGAAGCACAAGGAGGCGAAAGTCACAGAAATCTCGCAGCCCCTGGATGTGTGCTCCACCTGTGTTGAATGCGCAGTTCAATGTACCCCTGACCCTGGGCAGGCTTGCCAAACTTGTCACACTCAAAGAAAGTGATGTGAACAGTCAAGAGGACGAAGAGCCTCATCTCAGGCACTCTCAGGGAAAGCTCATGTGGTGGACTTGCCCCCTTCGTCCAAGCATCCAAAGCAAGCAGCTTCAGGTCAACAACCATGCAGGAAGGTGGACTTGCCACCCACTCCAGCGCCTTTGACAAGCCATGATGTTGTCTCCAATGATCCGTCAGCTCCATCAGCAAGTGACAGTGAAAGGATGCCATGCACCTATGATTCTGGCCCCTTGCAAAGTCAGTTCTCTGTGCGATATCAAGAATACTCACAAACGTCAAAATAGAGAAGCAAATATTCAGAAGTAAATCAAGCTCTAGCATACCCGCTCAGCCAAAACATCCCGCTCACAGCATAGTTGGTACTTCCCCAACATATCTGGTGCTTCCCCAACATATCCAACGACTGGGCCTGCCTACAAACCCAATGGGGAGCCACTCATCACTCACAGCGAATTGGACAACATCAAGGCTCACTGCAATCATCTCGAGCTCCAGGTAAAAGAAATCAAGGAAACTGTGAACAACAAAATCAAGCACCTGCGGCAAACTATTGAGTCCCTTCGCGGTGTTTTGGAGGCCACAAGGAGCCATGTTGCAGAGTTACCAATGTCGACATACAATCAAGAATGCGTGAAAACTGGCAGATCTGCGCTGACGAACAACCCTGCATTTGCACTGCTGGAGGTAGTCTAGCTGGCCAACTTACAAAATATCTCTGGCATGACAGGGTGACCAGCAATGCCACTACCCATAGAATGTCAAGATGAAAGTGCGATGGAAGGTGGGGGAACACAGATGGAAAATGATGGCTCAACCTGACTGGTGCACTTGGCTGGAGAAAACTTGAGTTATTTGTAACTGAAATTGCTCAGTACTCTTTGTACAACATTTGAATTTACTCCCACAAATGTAAGAAGGTTTTTGCATTCCACACTTATCGGCGATCAGGACATGTTGCTGCTGCACAGGGAGACCGGCGCACACACTAGCGGATAGGAGAGGAGGCAGCTCCCCCAACGAGGTCCTTCTGATGACCGACAATTTACTGCACCTGCCTAATCTTCACTTTGCTCTTTCTTGCTACTCAAGTCTCCCCAGAGCGTGTTCCTTTCATCTCAAGCTACTTGCGACAATATAAACCCAAAAATCAGCACGATTCAACTTGTGACCTATGATCCACAAGGCAGTCCGAAATCACGTTCTGAGGTGCATGGAAAAGATGAGAGAATTGAAGGTCACTGTTACAGATTTCCCCATAGACGATTGGCTATTGGCGACGCCTCTTGAAGGTGACGGCAATGGCACGTTTTCTTTTTCTTTTATTCCTTACAATACTCCTTTACGTGACGGTTTTCCCCTCTTAGACTCTCACTTTACATGGCCCGATGTGGACCACTCAATACCTTCTTCAATGACGGGTGGCTGGTTCGAGAGTAATCCTGATCAGTGGCTCTGATTCTGGAAGTGGCTCTCCGCTTCCCCTTATGGGTACCGCAGATTCCTTTGATCCACTCTGCGGATCTCGATCTTCCCTTTACATATGTTTCCTCTTTCGTATGCAGCTCTCTGCTTTCCTCATTCGGATGACTCCCTTTGGAACATCCTGTATGCGTGCTACGGTCTTCCGTACGGACACGCGCTTCTTCTTCTGGATGCATCCCATATCCAGCTAGATCCTTTTATATCCACGTCTCTTTACGTATATAAGGCACTTCTCGCCTTCCTATGTTCTTTAGCTAGTTCTGTGCAATTCAGTGTACTTCTAAGACTCCACTTGGTGTGAGACTTCTCCCTAATGGTCGAAGACCCTCAGCATCGCGGATCAAGGCCCTCTTCCTAACGGACGTTGCTGCCTTTGGATCCAGTTCTCTCTTGCTAGCCTAGGGTGTGGGTGAGACATTGCCACCTGACAGCTAAGCTGTACGCAGTCTAGTGATTGGACGCTCTCGCGTAACAGTCACAAGAGTAAAGTGGCCCTGTGAAAGCATATCTCGTGAGGGGACAAGTCCCCTGAGGTCCATGTGTCTGTCTGTTGCTGCATATGTAGTACGTATGCTCCTGCGTTTGCTCATCTGCATACATATTGCTGCTCCGCTCGTCGCTCCCATCTTTCCCTAGCATTGAGCTGATCTATTCCACCGTCCAATGCTGTGAGAGCCACAGGCTCTGGCAGTCACAGGCATGACAGCATGGTAGGTTACGAGGTTGGACAATTCAGCAGTACAATTGCCAGTTGAAGAAGAGGCCCAGGGCAGATACATTGAGGTCGAAGTAGAAAAAAAATATGATGCAACTTGACTTTTAGGGTAATTGATCGCATTTAAGTTTTAAACAATTAAACCACATGCCCACACCGTGTACAATGTGCGTCTTCTTGGCTGCTTAGACTCATTGACAGCTAATGCATTCTGAGCTGGAGCTATTGTCAATGATGCTGACTGGTGAGCCACTGGTGCCACTCAGCAGTACCGCCAAAGGCATAGATCATTTTGGTCGGTTGAGCCTCAGAGCCCCAACATGATGAGATAGCGGATAAGCAAAGCAAACCCTGTTAGATTATTGTTATTTACCACTTTGCACTCGTCCAGCATCACACACATCATACATTACATAATCAGAGCACGAGTACATTAGATTGCATTCTCTCTCTCTTCTCTTCCTCAGTGTCTTACACTATCACAAGTGTGCGCTGAGGTACATTGTCTTCCTCATACCTTGTAGCATTGTCTCACATGTATTACCTAGTCTCGTCCCTCGATCATCAGGTAATACATAGCGTCTTACACTATCACGAGTGTGCGCTGAGTCTCATCCCTCGATCATCAGCCCGTATAGGTTATGAGCCCTGAGCTCTAACTCAAACCGAGCTCGATCTACTGATCTGGACTTTTCTTCAGCGCATTTCACAACCTCTTGATCGTCCAACAGACCACACATATAGTCAACCAAAACTGCATATAGTTGCATACAGTCAACAGCATGGGAAAATACGATCATATATGTGAATTGATAAACGGGCGTGGAAAACTACTCTCAATGGCGAAAGCAAATGAAGCTGGCACTCCAAGGGGAAGACCTTTGGTCTCATTGTAGCAATGGCACCGACCTCACGGATTTTGTCAATTTTGCTTCCACACCTCTTACGCCCCAAGACCCCAAATTGCCCACAGATGATGAAATAACCAAAATTCAAGCCTGGCAAGCCAAAGACGCACAAGCCAAAGCGCTCATTTATCGCAGGGTCTCCACTATTGTGGGACATCTGTTGGACGAAAACAATACAGTGAGAAAACAATGGGATGCCTTGTGTGAGCGTTTTGGACGTAAGGATTTACTATCCCAGTACGAACTTCGTGCCAAGATCAGATCTGAGAAAATGAAGGACACTGATGACGTCTCTCGTTATGTTGGTGTATTCGAGGAGGCACGTTGCCGCTTCCTGGAGATGGGAGTGACTTACGCGGTCGAAGAATCAATTTTCGACCTTCTCCAAGGCCTCCCCGATGACATCGAATGGGACATATTCCGAGAATTTGTCTACAACAAACTCACAAACTCTCTGTCGTCTTTATCCACATCTGCGTCTCTCACCTCCCCCACACCATCACTCAGTTTCTCCGAGGTAACAAAGTCCCTCATTGAAAAAGCCAATGCAATAATAGGATGTTGCAAACTGGTGGGACCAGGCTCTGAATATGCCAGCGTAGCAGCCTCTGGCAAGGGGGTTATGAAAACCAATCCTGCCACTGGGATCCAAATTCACAAGAACAACCCCGAGGGCATTCGATGCACAAACGAATGCTGCGTTGGCCAGCCAAGAGCTGACACGCACTCAAGGTGGTTTTGCTATTGGCCTGGAGGAGGCATGGAGGACAAAGCGCCTGCATGGTTAAGGGCAAAACCCGAGAAGACAAACAGCGAAAAAACGGAAATGGCAGCCCGCAATACCTGCCACCTCTGTTGTCACAGCAACAGAGTCTTCCTCTTCAGATTCGCAACACCTTCATCGAGAATTATCTGCATGTGCCGCTTCAGTCCAGGATGCTTCAGTCCTCAAGGAACTCTGCGTGTCAGTCATTACCAATCCTTTCACCACCATACTTGACTCTGGTGCGACGTCACATTTGGTGAAGGATCGTGCTCATTTCCTTGATTTCGCCTCTGAGGATCACCCCCCAGTTAAAACAGCCAACTCTGGGATGCTCTCAACATTGGGACAAGGCACGTGCATCGTAGAGTTGCAACTTGGTGGAGACACCTACTGAGTAGTCCTCAAAGACTGTCTACACGCCCCCTCAGCAATTCTCAACCTTCTTTCTGTTGGCCACATGTTGGCTTTTGGCTGGAGTTGTGATTTTTGTGGTGCCTCAGATGCAATGGGATCTGCATGTCGACTCTTGCACAAAGGGAATTTTCTGGGCAAACTATCGCTAACGAACAACCTATGTTATGTCCTGCTCAAATTCCTAGACAGCGACACCATGCAAAACCATCCTCCCATTTTCAAACAGCTATGTGCTGCTGCGACTTTACCAACCATACCAAAGGAGAAGTTGATGTGGGACTTATGGCATGCATGCATGGGTCAACCAGGTGGTGAATCAGTCAAATGCTTGCCAATCATCGCAACAGGTGTCAAAGTCGACTCCAACGAATCTCTGAATCGTTGCGAAGCTTGTATACTGTCAAAGCACCCACAGAAACCATACCCCTCATTTCAGCATCACGCAAGCCAAATGCTCAAGCTGGTTCACTCGGATATATGTGGCCCATTCCCAGTTCGCACCCCGCACGGAAAACTTTATTTCATTGTTTTCCTTGATGACCACTCCAACCTTGTTAATGTGCAACTACTCGCGAGCAAGGACCAAGCACTGGACGCCTGGCAGTCAGTAAAGACTCTTTGGGAGAATCACATGGAATGCAAGGTGAAAACCTTTTGATCGGACAACGGTGGTGAATACATCGGACGTAAATTCAAGGAGTTTCTGAGAGAAACTGGTATCCTCCATGAATTGTCCGTTCTATACGCTCATCAACAGAATGGGAAAGCTGAGCGTGCCATTCGGACACTCCAAGGGCATGCACTGGCCATGCTGCAGGCCGCAAAGCTTCCGTCTTACCTATGGGGAGAAGCAGTCTTGACTGCTGCCTATCTCTGGAATTGTACCGAGTCCACATCACTCCCACCAGGGGTCACACATTTCCAGATGGTGAATGGCCAGAAACCCGACCTTTCTCACCTGTGGGTCTTTGGTTCCTGCTGCTGGGCCCGTATCCCCACAGAGCTCCAAACCAAATTCGGCCTGAGATCACGTCGTGCCATTTTTGTGGGTTACCCTGAAGGAATGAAGGGGTATCAGATACAAGACTGTGCAATGGGGGCATTGTTCACCGCCAGGGACATTGTCTTCAATGAAGCATCTCCAGTGACTATCAAACCAGACTCTGATAGCGAGGAGGAAGAGGACAAGTTACCCACATTTGATCCTCCAAACAAGCGTCACAATCCATTAGCCCCCTCAAACATTGATGAACTGCCTGCAGAAAGGGAAATGTCCATCACTCCCACCCTTCGTAGATCCACACGCAAGCAAACCCTGACCAAAAAGGGAATTGTGTGGGCAGCTGATCTCGCAGCGACCAAGGCTTGCCTTGCAGCACTTGCTGAACGCCGCAGCCAGGCAAATTTGGGAACCATGCCTGCTCCCCGCTCCCCACCAGATGAAACACTGAGAGAAGTTGATAACCTCCATCCGGTTGAGCAAGACCCTACCATCCCAGACACGCTTGCAAATGTCCTCATTGAAGAACACACCCACATCACCATCAGCAGTGACCGACATTGTGACCCTACTCAGTCCAATTACGACATAAAAATCCCGCCAGCAACATACAGTGAGGCCATACTCCGTCCCGACAAGGAGGAATGGCTGGCGGCCATGCGAAAGGAACTGCAAACAATGAAGGAAATGGAAGTCTATCGTGTCACGGACTTACCAGAGGGCTGGAAAGCAATAGGATGTCAATGGGTTCTCAAGTTCAAGGAGGACAACAAGGGTGGTTCAGTCTACAAGGCACGTTTGGTCACACAGGGGTTCTCTCAAGTTCCTGGAGTGGATTACGGAGCAACCTTTGCCCCAGTCATCAAACCGGCTTCTGTACGCCTGATCATGGCGATTGCGTGCTAGAAGGACTGGGAGATTGACACATTTGATGTGAAACGTGCCTTTCTATGAGGGGTACTCAAAGAGGAGATCTACATGCAACAACCCAAGGGGTTCGAGGATGGAGATTGGCGAATGAGGGTCTGGCTGATGCTTCGCACCATCTACAGTCTAAAGCAATCGGCTCTGGAATGGTATGCTCAGGTCTGTGCTGTGATGGCTGAGTTGGGTTTCACCAGATGCGAAATGGACCATGCGCTATTCTACTATGACAAAGTCTTCTCTGCAGCCGACAAAGTCAGGACCCACTGTTTTGTGGGTTGGCACGTTGATGATGGCATGGCTGCTTCCAACAATTGTCCCTTCCTCGTGCACATCAAAAAACAGATTGCCGATCACTTTGGCCTCACGGACCTAGGCCCAATCTCCAAATATCTCGGAATGTAGGTAGAGCGCGACAGAGCAAATTGTATTCTGTGGATTCATCAAGCGGAATACATCCACTTCCTGCTCCCAGAGTACGGACTAGTCGAATGCAACCCAGTTCACCTTCCAGCAGACACTAAGCACCCTCTTGGAGATCCCGACACCCCTTACCCAGAGGTCGCAGGTCTTCGTTCTGCATATCTGAAACTAGTCGGTGAACTAATATACCTGTCCATCAACACTCGCCCCGACATTGCCTTTATCGTAGGACTTCTTGCTCAACACAGCACAGACCCCACTACACGTCACTTTGCTGTTGCAAAGTGAGTCCTGTGGTACTTGGCAGGTACCATTGAGTTGAAGCTACACTATGAACACCAGTCCAGGGGTGTACATCTTCACCCGTATGCAGATGCCAGTTGGGCAAACGAGTCCAATCGTCGATCCACTAGCGGCTACACCTGGTTCTTTGCTGGCAGTCTAATATCTCACGTTACAAAATGTCAAACAATTGTCACATTATCCTCGACAGAAGCCGAATATATCGCCGCGGCACACATTGTACAGGAAGGGCTCTGGATCCAGGCTCTGGTGAATGAATTAGGAATGGTGTTCGAGGAACCCACACCTATTCATTTGGACAATGCCAGTGCAATCTCTCTCTTTGCGGCCACAAAGTTCCATCAGCGTACCAAACATATTGATATTCGTTATCATTTCATTCGTTTTCATGTCGAAGATGGTTCTTTCATTCTTTCATGGGTTCCTTCTCATCATAATACTGCAGACATTCTTACAAAAGCCTTACCTCGTCCTGCTTTTTCTAAGCTTCATTCTGCTCTTGGACTCGTCTCTCAGTATGGGGGTTATATTAGATTATTGTTATTTACCACTTTGCACTCGTCCAGCATCACACACATCATACATTACATAATCAGAGCACGAGTACATTAGATTGCATTCTCTCTCTCTTCTCTTCCTCAGCGTCTTACACTATCACGAGTGTGCGCTGAGGTACGTCGTCTTCCTCATACCTTGTAGCATTGTCTCACATGTATTACCTAGTCTCGTCCCTCGATTATCAGGTAATACATAGCGTCTTACACTATCACGAGTGTGCGCTGAGTCTCGTCCCTCAATCATCAGCCCGTACAAACCCAATCATTGTGCCGCAAGTGATATCTTTGCAAGTGAGTCAAACATTGTGATGTCCCTGAATCAAACTTGGAAGAGAAATGTACACATCAGTTGTGGTCCATCATCATCCTATATGTTTCCCACCCCAAGCAAAAAGAAACCTGGCAGTCCACAAAATTTTCGTCCATCACAGCGCCTGAGAAATAGAATGAGCAGAAGGGTGAAAGAAGGAGCCTCATATGCCCTGCTCACAAAAACCAGCAGTTGAGCAGCAGGGATGGATGGCTAGTAATTATGAAAATGGAAACTACAGTGCATCCAAGTATGAAAGCCCCAGCCATCCCTGTCAAGAGATACTGTTACGATTTTCAAAGACTTTTACCTAACTTCACCCCTATTATAACCTTATCCTACTTTAGGGTTAGGGTTCCCCTTTCAGATACTGGCCTAGACTTAGCCAGATCGTTCTAGATACCGGTTACTTTACCTTCCCGATTAACCGGATCGTTCCCACACTACATCATAGATAACACCTCATTGTTCACACGTGCTGATAAGCACCCTTTACGCTACTGGCTAGCTATTCTTGCTATCTCATTAGTCATGCTTAGTCATAGGTAGCCCAACAGTATAAGTACCTGCCTGTACTCTCTGTCTTTCCTCAGTCGTATTCATTTGGTTCTTGGGTTATCCCAGCCGGACGTCAAGGACTAAGCCTCCCTCTTCTCTTATATCTCCTCTCTTCTGTTTGTGCGGGTATAGCGTGACCCCTGAAGCTTTTGTGTTTGGTGATTTGACTCTACGGTCATAACAGATACTTATCCGAGCCACCCCCTCTTTAGACCAGTCTGACAGAGGGCATAGTATACTGTGCGCGGGGGCTGCGTGGGCTGCGGGCAAGACCTAACATAAAATCCCGAATTGACTGTCAGTCCTCTTAATGATTTTGCAAATATAGATAGTGTATACACATATGATCACTCATGTAATTGGTGAACTACAACCACAATTTGGTCTGATGATTCTGCAGGCTTTCTAACTACCCTAGAAGAGCCCACTGTTCCTGAAGCAATGTCTGCCACTGGGTTGCCTGATCTGCAAAGACATTTTCGTAATGGGTAACCAGATTCACTAACAGTTGGTTGATTTCGGCACAGTGGGCGAACCGTCTTCTGTCAGGATTATCATCATACCTCACTTGGCAGGCGAAAGTATCTAAGCCTCATTAAGTACTTTTTATTGAGAATCATGGTGTTCATCTTCAGACTTCTTTTATAGCCACCATGATCCAGACCTGATTACATCAGATGTCTGGACCTTAGGTCCGTATGACACTATTACATTTACTCATCATGACTTCATAGATAAGCATCTATTACACCTTAGACTGATAGCTTATCTCTTTATCTTCAATACAATACTCACATATCTTTTGTCATTCCTTATGACTCATTCTTATCTCTCATATCCTTTTATGATAGAGACGCACACAGGTGCATACACACACCTTCCTGTATATAAAGGAGAGCTCCTACTGTACGCTCTCCTTAACCCAGTCAATTGAGTCTCTTCTCGATATACTCCTTCAAGGCCTATCTCAATCCGCTCCTAGTGCTTAGTGAGTCTCCCTCTAAGCCAAACCTTCCTATACCTTCAACATAGCTGTTGTTGGTAACCTCTCTTGGTTCCTCACCAGAGAGAGACAAGTGCAACCCTGCATTGCATTAGATATTGTGCCAGTGATGTTGTTTGAGCTACTGTGTTCCACTTCTCTATGGACCACTTTGGAGGTTGTCAGAATGCACAGGGATGAGCATGAACCTGCTCTGCATTTGGAGAAAAGGATTGATGAGCCTCATCCTTGCTTTCAACCTTGATTTTCAGTTCTTCCTCAATCTCCATATCTGGTATGATCTATTGCTCCAACTGCTTGACTGACAACTTTGATGCCCTCCGAGTCTCTGACTGAGTCAGTCCTCTCTTTCTCTCACGTGATCAATAGATCTGTACGCATGCTGCACCAGGCTGCCGGCGTGCCTTTCTATGCCAGCACTCTTTTTCTTGGTGCTGGCTTTTGATAAACGTTGCTAACTTGCTTTGAATCAATGTGAAAGTGGATGTGATACAGTCGACTTTCCTGGATATTGTCATTCAACTTGATGTTTTGGTTTGAGCTGATAGTGTTGTGTTAGTTTGTCAGCCATGAGTAATCAACATGGCTGAATCATGTGATGCGTATCTTCCGACACTCCAAATTGTGTTGATCTTTGAGTTCAGTGTCATCCCACACTCTCTTAGGTCATAAAATGACCCGTCAGCTTCAAAAGTCATGGCCTAGCAAGATCAATCATGTCACAGGCCTCATCAGCAAACTCCAAGAAGAAATATATGCTACAAGCACAGAGGGAGGCTGACTTGGAGGAGCAATCTCACCTTATGTCCACAGAGGTGATAACCTAGTACAATACAGCCACAACTGGACCCACAAATAGTACTGAAATCGCACAGCCAGTGGTAGTTGCTACTACGTCACACACTGCTAGTGAGTGGAACATTGATCCCAGGTTGTGATCTAACACCATGGCCACCACTGGACCCAGCGCTATACAGGCATGCCAGGGCCAACTCCACTCTGATTCAGGGTCCATACTGGCAAGAGCAAAGGTCAAGCCTGTGAGCCACATCCAGCCATTGTCACTGGTGTGACGCATGGCATGTTTGCCAGCAGCAAATTCTCAAGACGATCATTGACGATGGTTATCAGGCTCAGCCAGCTCAGCAAGAAATGGCAACGACAGTCAGCTGTGAACCTGGGCCCCCTCAGGCTAGTGCAGACAATAAAGGGCTGTCTCAAGATGGAAGAGCCACCACATGCTCACAGACTGGCCGACAAAAGTGCCGATGCAGATGACCAGCAAGTGTGCAAACATAGGACAAGATACACCATCCTAGACAACACAACACTACAGACCAACACCAGACTACATCAGACTGCCCTCAACAACAAACACCTCGGAATGCATTTAACTTGCCTCATGTACCATTCTATCATGATTGTAATTGTATCACCATTCATTGAGTGTGTCGTGTGTGAATTAAAGTGCATCTGACGTGCAATAGTAATCTGAATATTCATTGCATTGGCTGTTGTAAGCCACAATGAGTTTCAGCTGATAGAATGGCAAACCGTCAGTGCGAAACATACTGTTGCGATATGGAGACCAACAGCCAACTGGTCCGAACTGACTGATGGCACTCTGAGCGGTAACCAACCCAACCACAAGATAATAGAACGATAGTGTAGACTCTGGATACCAGTAGTCTTTGGGGACGAGAGAACGAACAGGGAACAGATAGTTCTTTCAAGGTTCACCAGGAAGCTTTGGTAAGAATCACGGTTCTTGATAGGACTGGAGAATACTCTAGGTACATGGAAGCCTTATATATGTATAGCTACCACTATTAGTAATCCAGTCCAGGGCGTAGGGTATCATAGGAAGTGATGTCATAGATAACAAGAATAGAACTAACCAATAGCATAAAGGGCGATGACCTAGACTCGGAGGAACGAGGGGACAACGTGTAGGCCAGGAGGTAAGCTTGAGGCGTGACTTCATAGATAGAGTAAAGGAATACCCAGGTCTAGATCGTATCACGTGATAGGGGGGGCCTAGACTGCTGACTAAGCAAGTCACGTGATCTGCTAAAGGTAATTAATTAGTGCAATCGCAAGTGAGACAAGTCTTGTATTGTGTAGAAAGCAAAAGTGAAAGAATGTTATGTGTGATTCATAACATATACTAGCATATGACAAAGTAGATGCACACTTGTTTCTCTTCTGCATCCTTGATGCGCTTCACGGCTGCAGAAGTATTTGTAATTGTGCATCTTTTCTGGCACTGCCTCTTGGCACCCACTATCCCTGCCCCATCTTCGATGACTTCACCTGTTTCCGCATTGACGATGACACTCAGGCTGAGTGAGACAGGGTGTTTGGTCTTTTTTGATTTCAGCCAGGAAGAGGTTGGCATCAGGGTTGAATGTTACCTTCTGATGCTCATGGGTTACTGTGGTGGCTTTTCAATGTGTGGACGCATGGTCTAAGCAGTCATGTTCTGAAACTTGTCAGTGGTTTCTGTAGGCTCATCTGGGCAATGTCTGCCGCCGCCCGTTGGGTCTGCAGGCTCATCTGACAGTCCAAGTGAATCCTCCATTGGTACGGTGCCATCTGGGTGGTTGTATGATGTGTTGATGTGCTTGTGCTGGTTTTTGCCTCGTTGGCTTGGTCTCGAGTGACCTTGGCTTTGTCTGGGTGTTTCACAGGCTCATCAGGCTGGCATAGCTTGCTGTCCCCTCATCCTTGTCAATCTCTTGACTGTCCATCCCCATCTTTGTTGGTCATCTATCGGTGTTATGCAGGAGGATACAATCACTAGTCCTTAAGAAATGACTTAGCTGTCAGGTGGCGATGTCTCACCCACACCTTTGGCTAGCAAGAGAGATTTGGCTTAGAGCAGCGACATCTGTTGGGAAAAAGGCTCTATCCAACAGTGCTGAGGGTCTTCAACCATTAGGGAGAAGGTTCACACTGAGTGGAGACTTAGAAGTACACTGAATTGCACAGAACTAGCTAACGAACATAGAAGGTGGGGATGTGCCTTATCGTAAATGGAATAAGATCGACATCCGTGGTACCCATAAGGAGAAGTGGAGAGCCGCTTCCGATTAGAGCCATTGGTCGGGATTGCTCTCAAACCAACCACCTGTCATCGAAGAGAGAATAGAGTGGTCCACATTGGGCCACGTAAAGTAGGAGTCTGAGATAGGGAATCTGTCACGTAAAGGTGTGTCAAAAGGAGTAAAAGAAAAAGAAAAAGTGCCATTGCCATCACCCTCTAAGGGTGTAGCCGACAGCCAATCGTCTATGAAGAACTCCATAACAATCGGCCTTCATGCTCTCCCTCAAGTGACATGCTGGGCTTGTTCGGTGCATGCTTGACCAGGTCCCTCCAGTGTTGCAGTGTATGACCTATACTTTCTCTATCCCTTTTGTTTTCAGGCACACATCCTGAGCCAGTACACCACCACATAATACTGGCTGCCTTTCCCAAATAGTCACCGCCTCTCCAGAAAAGAAACTGGTGGGGTATGGAAATGGTCTGATCTGATGCCCTGCCAATATTGGGAACCTCGGTATCCTCGAAAGCTTTATTTCAGTTACACGAACAGAAGAGAGCTGATGATCTACAGGACTGGTACTATTTCAAACCACCTGAAGCAGAGCTGCAACATTTCGATGGGAATCCTTCAACATCTCAAAGACGTACAACAGAAACTCACAAAAACGAACCATGAAGACGAATAGCTTCTACAAGCTCACCATCGTGAGGGCAAAGCAAACAAATAAGCAGATGAGTCAAAAAAAAAAAAAACTCCACCAAGGATGCAACATCCTTGACTCGGGCAAGTAACCAAACCCCCTTTGGGTACAATAAGTGATCATTGAGCAGCACGGAATATTCCCCCATAAATTCAAAATTCAAGCACAGCACCAAATATGTTACAGTTTCATCCACATTGCCAGATATTAATCCAAGCCTGTTACGATTTTCAAAGACTTTTACCTAACTTAACCCTTATCATTATCCTTATCCTATATTATGGTTAGGGTTCTTTTTATAGATACTGGTCTAGACTTAACCAGATCATTCTAGATACCAGTTACTTCACCTTTCCGATTAACCAGATCGCTCCCACGATATGTCATAGATAAGACATGCCTTCTACACGTGCTGATAAGCACCCTTTATGCCATTGGATGGCTATTCTTGCTATCTCATTAGTCATGCTTAGTCATAGATGGCCCAACAGTATAAGTACCTGCCTGTACCTACAGTTGTTTCCCCAGTCGTATTCATTTGGTTATTGGCTCATTCCTCTGACCTTAGTCAAGGACTAAGTCTCCTCTACTCTCATCTCTCCTCATATCTGTGTGTGCGGGTCTTAGCGTGATCCCCAAGCAATTGTGTTTGGTGTTGTGACTAAGGTCATTACAAAGCCGTGGGTCATAAAAAACTGTTACAGATTTCCCCATAGACAATTGGTTATCAGCTACACCCTTAGAGGGTGATGGCGATGGCACATTTTCTTTTTCTTTTACTCCTTACGATACTCCTTTACGCGACAGCTTCCCCATCTTAGACTCATAATTTACGTGGCCCGATGTGGACCACTCAATTCCCTCTTCAATGACGGGTGGCTGGTTCGAGAGTACAGTGACCTCAAAAACCCTTTCCATACTAACCTCAACAGCAGTGCGCGAAGCGCACTACCAGACACTGTGGGAATCTCGCTTAGCTTTAGTGGAGCTGTAGATAGTACTCACCCTTAGCTACAAAGCCGCCTCCAAGACCATGTGATTTGGTTCACACACCATTGAGATATGTCGATTTTAAAACAGCCATGTCATAGAAAGGGTTTTTGAGCTTTTGACATCATGATTAGGATCTTAGTCAAATCATTCATTATTTGTCATTGATTGCTAATACAAACAAGGATATACATGTAAATAGTATGTCTGAGTTTAAAAAAGTTCCCACACTTCTTGATTCTCAACTACTATCATGGTTAAATCCCTCTCTCTCACTCAACAAAACACTATTCTTTCTTTGCTTGATGCTGGCCACTCTGGTGAAGCCATTGTGAAGCAAAGTGGTTTTAGCCCTTCTACTATATCCAAACTTCACTCCAAGAAGTGTTCTACCCTTCCCAAAGCTATTGGAGGTCGTCCTTCCAAGCTTTCCCCTACCAATATTCGCTATGCCCAACATCTTATCACCTCTGGCAGAGCTGAAAATGCTGTTCAAGTGACCAAAGCTCTATCCAATATC
>JBBPNX010000112.1:0-39552 GCA_038091155.1 Harrya chromipes
ACGGCGCCTCTCCAGTAGTCGCATTGCCTCCTCAGCGTTGTTGTTCTCGAAGAGACGCCTTAAGCTACTGAGTTTAGTCCTCTTCGCTGTCTTCTCATGGAATTCAGCAAGATAGTCTGGTTGGATGCTTTCCCTTCTTGCGCTCTCCACGATCACTTGCTCGACTGTACATTGTGAGTGGTTCGTGTCCTCCCCGTCATCGTATTGTAGGGGAATCGAGGCGACGGTGAAGGGTTGATCTGCATCCCCCTCGTCAATTTCTATCCTGCCTGCTTGATTGACCGCTTCGACTCGGTCACTGTGGGACGGGGTGTCAGGGTTTCAGAGGGCTTGTTCGTCCTTGCAAATTGAACTCACTGAGCATCAGAGTTGTTGTTCATTGCCTTAGCAATGATGGAAACAGAGGAATCTGTGTGATAGAACAAAAGTTCCGTCAAGGGAGGGAACTATGCAAATTAGCCGGACAATCGACGATACTCTGTGCGCGTCGGCACTCCGTTTAAGGTAATACCGCCGTTGCGACATCCGGTATGGATAAGTCGGACGTCCAAGTTGTACGTTGAGTCGCAGCCCAAAGAAACTAGGTCGTAGCGGCGCACATGTGCCAAGGATAATGTCGCTATCATAATCATGACTCGGACGGTTACTCCGAAGGAGTGGAGCTTCACTGTAATAAAAAGGAATGTAAGCGACGACAAGATCACAGATGAATCCAATGATACCCCCAGTATACAATCGAGAAATCGAGCACGGGCACGAATGTGATTACAAAGTCAGGACAGCTGTTGAAGGCAGATGTCCAATCGTCCATCAAATGTGCGACATAGTGACAGATTTTACCTCTTTGGGTGAGCGTGACACGTTTTATCACACCGTTTTATCATAGTACACGACCGGAATTGGACTACAATAGGTAGCTGTTCTGTTGCCGCCTTGTCTCAGTGTTTCCTGCCGTTGGCCACGACTGGCTTCCATAGCATCATCTAACGGGACTCGTCGATACATTACTGGCACGGATTAGTAGCTCATAGAGCGGAGTGTCACAGGAGGTCCAAGCAAGGTCAGTCACGCATGGACATGTGACGGACCCCACCCGGTGATACTACAACCTCCATAATCAAGAAATTGGGATGTATCAATTGATATTCAACTGGTTGCTCTGGAATATGGAGAGCAGGACCACCATCTCACAGGAGGACCCCGCACACCCTCGATCCTATCACTGTTTGGTTGCTTCCGGTTCTTATTAGTTGTTGCCAGGTTAATTCGTGTTGCGCGAGTGAACGATTGCGAAAAAGTTGTCAAGCGAATTGTGATATCAATTAACAAGTACTACCATCCATCGTCAATATTATTGTCTTCCTCAGGCTACTCATCTAAGAAAGCAGAGATAAGGAGGAATGGTGGAGCATCAATATCGTCGACACTACCACATTTGGCTCGTCCCCATCAACCAATCTGTCCAACAGACTGTGATGCTCCTCTCAATGATTGGCATCAGGAGTAAAATACATTACGCATTTGCCATCTCGTGGAACGGCAGTTCCTCTAGCTTAGGTAAGAGTTCGAGTTCATCTGGATCTGAGTCATTGGCAGGATTATCGTCGATAGCCGCAAGAGGTGGAATTTCTGGATAGTGGCTCAAAGGTGGCGATACACATTCCATGCGGAAGCACTGGACATGGGGGCAGCTTAAGGCATTGTAGCATCCACCTATAAAGGCATTGAATGCTGGAGGGACCAGCTCAAAGACAGGCGTGATATACAGCCGAGAAACACGGTCGACAACCTCGGGAGTGATGTGGTAGGTAACCTATCACGTACACTGGTATGGACCCAATACTCGAAAGGCTGATGAGCAAAAGCTCACATAGAAATCAAGCGCACCATAATATTCAGGCGACGTGTGAGCTTGCGGTAGTACCTAAACACGACAATAACTTGAAGATGCTTCAAGCAACGAATGACAGACGTACCTTGTTACGGTCACGGCGCTTCCGTGTGTTGTTCACGCGGTCGATGTATGTATTGAGTTCTTGCTATAACACGGGATGAATATCCATCTAAACACCGTTCTATAAATCAGATACTTGAGTGTAAAGCACCAATGAGAAATGATAACGTGCTGTTGCGATGTGTTGTCAACGTCATACCAGCCAGCCTCCACCCCTTTGTCAAGCAGAGGCTTGAAACCAGTAAACCGACGATGTAGCTGAGGCCACGCAATTTCCGGCATCACGTTCTTCTGACACATCCAGCGGTGCTGTATGAAGCCTAAGAGGGCTGGATCAAGGGTTTGACGAATCAATGTCTGGGCATTTGCAATGCCGAAATTCTCCGTCCGGTATCACTTTGTGTCACAAGAGGAACCACTAATACGATGTCAGTGTGAACACAAGCAACGGACAAGAAGAATAACTCACAGCATAAGTCACGCGCGGTCTGAAGGTGATATGAGAGAATCAGCTGCGGATAGAGTGCCAGATTTTCATCCATAGAATGCGATGCCAGCATGAAACGCGAGACCGAAGCGTAACCACTTGTCGTGTTGGTAAACAGTCCAAATGTGGTTGACACCGGCCGCCCAGAACTGCCGGCGTTGCAATTGGCCCGCCTTTCGTTGTCGAACAAGCTCGAATTCATGAATCGCAAAGTACCGGCACACTAAAGTTCTGTAACACAGTGGTCAGTATGATCTACTTGAGACAGAGCGCTTACCTCGAGACACAAAGGTTCCATGAAGGGAACGGTAAGTTGACCGTTTCTCATGCGCCAGCGGTGGGGATAAATGCACGCGGCTCCATCATAGCAGGGGATGGAATCGGAGGTATGCCCTTGTTGGCGGGTTCGTTGCCACCTGCGAATTTCGACGAACCTCGTTAAGCTGTAAATGTAGAAGTTTCAAGTTGAATGTCGGTGTGAGAGGTGAGCTTGTCGCTCTAAGTTGTACTTACCCAATCCCATATTGCGTTGTGTTTATGCACTTCCGGAGTTCTGCGACAATTTCCTTGTCCGTAAGACGAGCCTTTCCAAAGTCGCCAAATGTGTGGCTCTATCTCCTCCAGTGGCCAAGAGTGTTAGTGCTTATCAAAATTGAAACGGAACGTGTTGGCTTGTGAGCGCATGTGAGTGCTAGCACCCGACACAGCACGTGTAAACACCAGTCAGCCACCAACGACGTTGCCTATAGCAGACCTACGTTGCATTGGTTCAAGGTTGCATGGACCTACTACGTCACTTCGAAACATTCCTCTCGCCCGATGCATGGACACATTGTTACAATTGGGCGTGACGGTCTACAATCGCCTCAAAGTCCTCAACGTCCCTGCCGACAACTGGATCGCAATTCCCGGTGCAGGCGAGGGTTAGGCCATCTTGGTGAGTACATCTCATAGCCACTGTGTTTCCCCTGTTGACTCACGTCCAACGCCTGTCTGGCGCCACCGTGATCGGGTCTTGTGACAATCCAGTCACTGCCATAGCATCATCGTGCTCACGCCGTCTGATGGCTGTCACTCGCTCTTCACGCGCACGCGTGAACAGATAGTAACGAGGACAAACGTTGACTATGTCTCGACCTCGGCGCTGAGAAATGGCTCGATTTCAAAGAAAGCGGAGACAAGCTCGTAGAGCACATCGTTGCGGTCGGGCCCTGGGCAGCACTCGTGGCAGCCGGTGCAGTGAGTCTCTTTTCGACTGGCTGGTCATTTTGTGTTGTTAGTCGTGCTCTTTCACCCTGTTGCGCGCATATATACAGGCTGCACCGTATGCCCAGGCATGTTACTATGTCCGACCTACAGGAACGGTGGTCCTCGTAGTACCCTCATCCACGACCGCGACGTGAAGAGATGGCTGCCTTTTGCGTTATGGGTATGTGAACCAAACCTCGATGTGTGTGTGATATGCTGTATCGGATGACATTTCCCAGGTGCCAGCTGCCCATGTTCGAATTGGGTCGTCGGTTGCTTGCTAATGATTATTTGATTCAAAGTGGAGTGAAATGTCTGCTGAAGATGGACTTAAAGTGCTTATTGCTTTCGGGTAAGAAAAAAAAATTACGGTCGTCATGATCTCACGGGAATGTTGATTGGGCCCAGGAGTGCCACCTCGGAAGAGACCGTGTTTCGACTTCCCTCAGTAACGTGTTCCATCTTGTGGCGTGCTCTGGCAAGTTGGCGTCAGAGTGATGACAACCACCGTACGATCAACGGCGACAGTAATTGGTATGTCCATCACGTCTGGGATATTTCTATATTGTACAGGTGAACACCCTTCTCATTCACCTCGGTGAACCAAGATTGAACCTATTGTCCCCTAGGATGCGTACCGGCATCCACGCACTTCTCATACTCTCCCGGAGCACCGGCGTGTGTACCTCGTTTGCCATCCTTACCGTGGTCACCGTATGTAACCTAAAATTGCATTTACGATCAGGCATTGACAACACATGTACGCTAGTACCGCCGCAGATACTCGCGTTCCCCAATATGTGGTCTATTTCCCGCTGTGTCCACTGTATTGCAGCATCGCCCTCGTCAACTTGAACGCACGGCAGGCGATCGAGAAACTCGAGCGGCGGCCCCACACGCAAGTCAGTCACGCTTTGGCAGGAGACGGACTCGACTGCTCGTTTCGTCCTTTGTAGACACTCGCCTGCAAAAATTCACGAAGAACATTCGCGTGCACAAGCATAGGTGAGGCACCGGCACGGCAGCTTTTTTCTTCAACCGCGCGACAGTGACTGAGAATGCTCTCATAATGACGTTTTCAGACATCATGTTGTCGATGTCGACAGTCGGCATCCTATAGACACAATGTGGAAGCTGGTGTACATACTTCGTTGGACACCACCGTGTTTGGCATGTAGCCTGACAGTAAGGGAGTCGGAGTAACATGAGAAGAGAAGAAGAATCATCTATGTCATGACGTATTTCGATTTTGCATGGGACGAACGCCGTGGTAGCACTCATATAAGTCATACCAAAGAATTTACATACGGAAAGTGGTACACTGACTGGAAGAACAAGTTGAGTCCAAAAGCATACACATACATGGAAGGAAACTATGTCGCTTTTCCTAGTACAAACTTCACATAGCGAAAAGGTCGGAAGCATCTCAATTCGAGGGTGTCCGGCACTTGCGTGACTTGCCAAACGACTTCTGGGTTTGATGTGAGTAGTGCCGCAAATGAAATGATAAATTGACGTGACCTATTGTTGAGTACAAGCCTGAGTATTGTCAGTCAGAGCGGCAAGATACTTGGCAAGAAAGTGCGAGTAGGTCGATTGGCCAATGACCTCGATGATCTCGCCCTCATAGTCATCGAATTCTCGCTGCGCTTCTTTTAACGTTTCTTTTGCAGCTTCCCTCTTCATCAGTGCCTGGCACCAGAGCTGGATCATTTCCCGGTATGAGAGGGGCCGGTCCAAGAAGGCAAACTTCGGAGTTAAAAGTTGCAGACGCTGGCATCAGAACTAGAGATGTTGTAGGGAACGTAACAGCGCATACCGATCGGGATGGCAAGAGGGCCACATGCGTATTTGTATCGGAAGACGCCGCTTTGCTAGGTATAGAACGGTCCTCTACTGACTTTCGGAGAGGTTGGTTTCGACAACATAATGATGACGCTTGTGGTGTATCCCTAGTTGACGGAACCTGAACTAGGTTGGGGACAGGGGACAATTGTGTGTGGCAAC
This sequence comes from Harrya chromipes, assembly GCA_038091155.1. Taxonomy (NCBI): domain Eukaryota; kingdom Fungi; phylum Basidiomycota; class Agaricomycetes; order Boletales; family Boletaceae; genus Harrya; species Harrya chromipes. The sequence goes on from JBBPNX010000112.1 coordinate 5,697, forward strand.
AGGATGACACCGGGGAAGTAGGGACTGGGTGTGCGTGAAGAGGTTGGATGTGCAAGGCGGACATCTTACGAAGTGGCGGTCTAGTAGAGAGGCTGCGGTCAGGTGTGCGGGAACTACCTAATAATTAAATCGAACCAGCGAGTTCGGCTTACTTATTCAATTGTAAGTAACATCAAGCGCGGCTTTCCCCATAGGTACGTTTCATCAACAGCTCGCTACGGTCTCGGTCAATCGAATAGAGATCAAAATCACGTGGTAGGACCTCATGGAACTCATTACCGCTTGAAACGTACATCGCATTCGATCGCCATTCAGTCGGTTATAGGAACCCTCCTAAATTGTCCAGCTCGCACAATGATTACCCCGGATATTGCGGCCTGTGATCATGATCACCCGGTATTATTAGTTGCATCCACCGGTTTGGGGGGGATATCAAGAGTTTAGAACTCTGGAATCCTTCCCAAATCGTTCGATGCAGATCGGCCTAGATCGTTGGACGCGGGTTCTTTAGCATCGCTGTCAAGCCGCTGAGGTATACCCATTTCCCCCATCTGATCCCAGGCAGGCATGGCCGACTCTGACGATTCGGTCTCAGAACTGGCACAACTGTCATTCGACGATATCTTAAATGGGTCTCCACTCGCGGCAGAGAGCCAACATAGTGTGCTCGTCGGATACCTTGCTGACCGTTTATACGGTCCCGGGTACAGCTCAAGCGCCGACGCCGACGCCTCATCTCAGCTGCCAGTGGACGGTTCGACCAATGTCGTCCTCGCACCCTCCGCCACTCACTACCCCCCGCTTTTCCCATTAGAATCCCATGCCCCCCCACTCCACGACATTCAGCACTTCTCTCAAGAGTTTGACCAGCATTATGAAGTCGACTTTCTGCCGGCCCAGGCCCGGGACGCGCCAATTATTCCACAACCACCCGACATCGAGCTCGAACTCAGTAATTTAGATATACCAGCGCTAGAAAATCCGTTCGAAAACGAGATTACCGAACTACAACGGACGTTGGACACTGCCATAGCGTTCATCGATGCACGACAAAGTAAGTCTCTTTTGTGTCTCCATCACGGTGTTTTATACTCACTGCAGTATCAACAGTTCCTTTCATACTCACACTCGAAATGGCGGGCTGTCAAAACTGGAAACAACTCTCCAGCCATCTTTCGGCTCTCGCATGGAAACATTTAGCCACGGAGCGACTTGAACCACGCTCGTCGGAATTCTGGGAGAGCGAACTCACCCGATTGTACTGCGAATACCTACAGAAGGGTAGAGTCTTTGAAGAGGGTAAGCACAAATTGAACCACTAATTTACGTCTAGCTACTAACTCCTCACAGTCACAATCCAATTACAACTTCCGAGGCGTACCGGGACTAGTAAGGATGTGGTTACACGACTCGACAATAAAAGGTTTACGGAAGCGCTTATATTACTGGCAAGTACTTCATCTCCCATCACACGCTACGGTTGGCTAAGTCCGAGTCCTATTAGTTAACGTGTGAAATCCGGCGCCACCTCGTCAGCAGGGTGGTAGTCGCGGGCGGTTACATCGTTGTCGAACGGCTCCGAGCCACTGCGACTGCTGAGAACCTAAGCTGGACTCACGGTGCCATCAAGTGGAAAAATGAAAACGAAGGGTATCCACTATTTCACCGATACGAATACATCTCCGGAACATTCGCCCAACAACAGGTACGTAGTATCACCAGGCTGACTGACGGTCGATCATGATTACACTACACAGCTGTTCTATTTCGACAGTCGTTACCCCGAGCTCTTTCTCGGTTGGGCGTTCGTGCCGAACGCAGATGGCTTTTTCGGCGTCTTCAAGGAGGTTACAGGCCCTGACGGCTTGTCCTATCTTCAACCACCACGTTGTCTGGACATGGAATTAGTCATATTCGGCTGCAGTGTTGTAAGTTATCGTTATCCCATCCGCTCTCAAGAATAATTCTAAATTGCTTCAGTTCCTTACTACTCTAGATTTCGTTGCAAATAGGTCGAGCAGACGTGCCGACCGCATTTGGAGGAATTCCGCCATCTCAAACATGACCCGTATCACAGCGTTCTTTCGTAAGGTTATCGCAGGCGCAGACGTACCAGATGACGTCGCAAACAATGCGCGAGATGGTTTGATGCGCCTTGTTACACTTCAACTTTGAATACGGCCACTGTTTATCACTATGCACACGAATATTATCTCAGACTCGGAATCGATCAACGTTCCATTTTTTAGCACACATGTATCTGCAACGAGCACGGGTTGGAGGGGGCCGCGGAGGTTGCGTCCGCCCATTCACAATTCCACACGTCCGAGATGAATGAAGACATCAATGCGTCTGATGTGCATGCACAAGGACCGCCAGTGTCTGGCTCGGGTGAGTACCTCTGATTTGCAAGCGTGCGTATCGCATTGTGGTCATACCGTGACACGTGGTAATGTACTATTCCAGGACCTTACTAGAGAGATGCTCACTATGCCAAGACTACATTTTCCTTGCAAATACGCACTCGTTTGCTTACTGGACTACTAGGTATGATACTACCGGTTCCTCCTCAAGCCCTTTTGTGGTCGCAATACCGGACCTCATCAACCCACCGAAGGGTAAAGGTTCCTGGCCCGTGTTATTCACCTACCTTGTTCACTTCAAGCGTAGACGACAAGAAACTTTATGATCCTTACACTGTTTGGGTCGTCGGTATAATTACGCTTCTTTGTGCTGTGACTCAAACTACCGCTGATGTCATATATAGCACGACTCGTGTCCTTTTTAGTAGGTGTAACACGTCATGTTCCAATTCCTACCTTTTTGAACGCCAGAATTAGGTGACAACCAAGTTGTAAAATTTTGTGGGCAGTCATCTGTGCGTTTAAATGCAGACACACCTTTGTTTGGTCGGCAGACCTGGAATCGCAGTACTGTATTCAGACTTGTCAACGTGTTTCTATTCGGATCACCGAGCGAACATGCTCTTCGTATAGAACGGATCTAGGTAGATGGTATTATCATCCAACCCCGTTGAAAGGATTTTATCAACTCACTTACCTGAGTTGGGCCGGTATACATATTTGTGAGTCTACCTTGCCTCGCATCACCGATGTATCTTATAGGTCGCAGTCAACAGTCGTGCTTGCCGTAAACTTTAGCTTCCTTGCTGTCCCGGTATTGTCAATCAAAACTGAGGGACAAGCACGATCTAAATCATTATTTATTGCTCAATCGTTTCAACGGTCCCACCTATCATCCTCTCGTTTACGCGTTTGAATGTGTACAGTGATCCGGGACCCTTGGCCGCCGGACGTGCAGCGTGTTTTTATGGTAAGATCTCAAACTTCGACCTTGCTGGTAGAAACTGCTAGAATGGGTCCAGTGAAGACGTGGGCGGTGAGAGGGATCACGACGTTTGTGTTTACTTCGCTTGTCGGACTCGCGCTCGTTGTGTTATCTCGTCGTTATTCATAGTAGGCAGCGTACAAATACCCCCAGGAGTATCTTTTATTCTTATCTCCACCGTTTTTTCTTCTATTTAAGAAACATCGTTTATTGTCCTTCAAGTTTGGGGTTGTTAATCCCTTGGTGACAGTACGTGTATCAGTAACTTCACCGGTAGCGGTGGCGAGAATTGTGGTCATCAGACCAAGCGCGAGGACTGACAGGGTTCAGCCTATCCATATCTACAACCGATCTTAACCGGTTAGTGTAACTGAGATGCCAGCGATGCAAACGCGGGCGTGTGTATGCGATTTGACGGTCGATGCACTCTTGGAAAGGAATCTACAAGGTGCTGCTGAGTTGAAAATGTTAATCCCTTGAAGTAAGCTCACAAGTGGTCGCCAACGTGATGTTGGTATCGCGGAAAGTCTGTACATATCTAATATACGTGAGTGGTAGCGAGAGGGCCCGATTGACGATAATGCTGCTTACCCACTGATACTGGCCAGGATTGTCAAGGGGTTGAATGGTATCTGATGCGAGTAGGGCAGGGCACACAGCACGTACAGTAAGGGAAGCACGCACGACACCGTACTTCGCAAGGGTCGCACGCAATGAGGACCACAAGATCGACGAGCCCGAGGATCAACGAGACAAGTACCTCGGCTGGACTCCAAGGGGTCGGACCGCCCCACTTGAATCCTATCGTAGATGCGACGGTGCCCGATATAACCAGAAAGTTGCCTCTGCCGGGAACAGTGGTGAGTAGATTGAGTTCACCGCGATCAAAGTCAATCTTACATCCGATCCATTCGTGAAAAAGCTCTTCTAGGTAGCTACCTGAAGGAGTGGGCAGATCCAATAAGAAGACGACTAACACACCGGCAAGAAGCGAGATCGGAAGGTTGAGGTCTTGCACGTTTCAGTACCTCTGACGTCAAGAGGGTAGCGACTACACTCACAGAAAATCCAACGCCATTTCCCTCGTGCCGTGAGACTACCCCTGGTAATAAGACCGGTCGACGCAACAAGACATCATGTGCTAGATAAATAACATGAGTTGACGCCCTCAATTTCGAAACCGGAGCGAGTCTCACAGTCCACATAAACCAGCATAGAGATCACGTTCTTGAATTGTAATGAGATTGCTCAAGACGATGCCCGTGAGAGATTGAATACATCCTCCACCCAAACTTTGCAAGGTTCTGCCTACGATGAGCGTATGCAGAACCGACCCACTGACAGGCGAACCGAGATGTGTAGATCAGTCGCGAAGGTAGGGGTGGAGATAGCGAATAGTTCAAGGGCAGAGATGGAAAGACATACATACATCATGCCGAAGATGAGCCAAAAGCTGAGGCTTCTCTTGGACGTCGCTGTAGGTTGTTGCAGACCATTTTTCCCCTTCTCGGAATTAGCCGCTTCAGGGAGATTGAAGCTGAAGAAGGCATAACGAGACCTGGCACAGAATAAGGCAGAGTAATCAGCCTAGCGAGCGTTGTTGGAGACTTTACATAACGGTAGGGAGTGAGAGCCTCTGCTTGGCCAGCGATATAGGCATAAGAAACGTTCACCTGCCAGTACTTACTCGAACTGAGTCACGTGAGTCACGTCAGCATTTTCAACAACTCGGCGAAGGCATACATACATACTGCATATCTCCAAGTTTGAATAAATAGAGACTTGGAAACCAAGCGAGGAGGCAAGTTGCAATGCATGATAGTGAACTGCACAGACGGTCCTGTGCGTGACTTACTGCGAGCCGGCGTGTGATTTTATGTAATCCGAGATTTTCGAATTCAGCTGCATCACCAGCTACATCATGTACTAACCGTTGCAACGTCGCTACTAGTACTTATCATCCGATCGCATTCTAGACCTCGAAGGATGTTGAGATTCGTGCGCGCTTCAAAGTATCGGTATGTCCAGTTCTCACAGATTTCAATCTTGTCGCCATCATTGGTCACGCCAAAACGACGGCACGTTCCGATGGACGACTGGCGGTTAATCGAATAGACATGTTATATAAAGATGTTGTTCAACGATTAAAGAAGAAGCGCAGTTCACAGCCCGGGCCCTCCAGAGTTCCTCGGTTTTTTCTCCAAGCAACGGTACCTTCTTCAGTGATCGAGTCATGTCGTGCTCATCGTCTCTCAAGCACGTTCTTTGGAGGACATGCAAAACAATACGTCACACTGAAGGGACAGGATACTTGGTTTGAAGACTTTGAAATTGTCCGCGACGGACTCTTGCGAAATCCGTCGGGTTCTTAACGCTACTTGGCGTTGACGTAGGGTACGTCAGTTCGTTGATCAGAGTTTATTTGCTACAGCTTTCACACATTGCAGTGTGCTACACGCAACGCCTATGTACCCATTCAAGCAACCGTACCTGTCATTATAATGCATCTGCGCTCACTTCAAGTTTTATGTGGTTCGCTCGCTCGTTCGCCACCGTGAGTGTCTTGTTTCTTCTCTCGTTCATAGTTAGATCATATACCATTCATCGTAGGTGCGGGGTGTTACCATTGGTAGCGTGGGTTGCGAAAACGAGCTTGGAAGTCGGCTTCTCACGTCGTCTCTCGAATCAGTTCCACAAGGGACTGCCATCACATATGCACAAAGTAATTGCTGGCGCAGGACTCTTGGCGTCGCTGCTCATGCACGAACTCCCGATGCTGAACACGCCCGATGAGGATTGGTCATTGAAAAAGGTTGCAAGCTTTTCATTGACAGAGGCAAATCTCTTGTGATTGCGAGCACCGTCGCATACACGATCAGCTTGACGTAGGGGGGTACAACGGCGCCCTGGAATTCGGTTGCAGTGATCATGCCCATCGTGCTTGGCCTCGTCGGTCTCGTGGTGTTCATCACCTACGAGGCGACGCTTGCAAGATACTCCCTCGTGCGTCTGTGTTTCCGAGTACAACATATTACTATCATTTACTGAACTAGTCCATTATCTAGGTGCCGTTGGCACTGATGACGAATGCGACCACTGTTAGCGGGTAAGATCGATTTTGATGACCCACCCATCACCACTCGTGCTGACCTGTCCCCCGTCAGATACATCCAGGGGTTTTGCGTCGCCCTCAATACGTGGCCGTCGTCTGTAAGAGCATTTCCATTCTGCTTTCACTCGCCCCTTATCCTTTGCTTATGGAAGCACGGGCGAACACATCACCGCTGGGAATAAGACAGCGTACGATATTGAAACGGAGCCCGGTTGCGTGGTTTTGCTCTGTTGATAATCCTCCCACTAACAATCAATCCAGTACCTGTAAAGGGTTTGGACGATAAAATTATCGTTGACATTATTTGCGGCGCCCAGCATAGTGTAGCAATTGATACTCAGGGGTAAGTGTTAATCAAGTGTCGTGTCCGTTGCTGACGATTCCGGCAGAGTGGTGTACGTTTGGGTTTACAACGGTTACTGTCATTTAGGTCTTGGCAATCAACAGGATGCTTTGATCCCGAAAGTTGTACCACAGGTACGATAATGACTGGTTTTCTTCACAAACTTTGCTAAAAGTGTGTTACTTCAAGTTTGCTGGTCCAGGCGAGATGACGATGGGAGCCCAGATTGTGGCTGGTCCTACAAATACTGTTGTCATCGACAAGCAGCGTATGTACTGGATGGCCGGGAAGGTACACCATGGAACTGTTGGATCACACTTTGCGGTTTCATACCTCATTGACCATCATACAGTGGAAAAACAGCGGAGAAGGTAAATGTCCATACCTCTCACCTTCGGATTAGCTCACGCTCTGCTAGGGTCGTCTGGATCACCATATGCCTCATTTCGTTACATCCAAGACCTTATGTATGCAGCCCGCTTGAGGTTAATTTGATCAAACCAATTTATTCTACACAGGGGATGCAAGATTTCTCGAGCGAGCTGTGGAGGCGTTACGCATTTTGCATCGATCCTTGAGGAGGATGACAGCGTCATGACAGTTGCCTATGGTCAGAATGCTGCCAATGGTTTGGTGTTCCGCGTTTTCATGACTTGGTCCTGATGCTTTGAGAAGGCGAGCTAGGCTTAGGCCCTGACAAACCGAAAAGCGCAACCAAACTAACCAAGCATCAACCTCGTGCCGGAATCGGAGTTTTCAGGTCAGCCATTGTCTTCTGATACCTCGTATGAACTTCCTGATCTGTTGCATCTCAGCGTGGCGGCTGGTCAACATACCACGCTATTCCTTGCGAAGCCTAATGAGAAATTTTCAGATCTTCCTCGCCACCCAGACGTCGATGCACCGGAACTTTGCCTTGTCTGCAACAAAGACAATGGAGATGATGACCCTGCGCTAGAGTGCGACAAGGTGTAATTTCTCTGTACATGTTCGTTCATCCCGTTTGACCATCCTTTAGGTGTGACCACCCTTACTACCTTGGTTGCCTTGATCCTCCATTGCAAGCTATTCCGGAAGGCGAATGGTTCTGTCCCAAATGCACAGGCGAAATGAGCGCTCTCGCAAATTCCGGTACTAGGGCATCCAAAAAGGTTGCAAGGGAATTGGCAGGAGATGACAACAAGACAGGGACGAAACGAAAGGCACCTTTGGCGACAGAAAATGGTGAGTTGGGCCTTCTTGTATCTTCCACGAATTAACCGATGGGCCGAATTCGAATCAGCTACCAAACGCAAAAAAGTGATTTACAGACTCTGCAAGTGATCATCACTTGGATAGCAAGACGACTTTTGTGTCTGTAATTGGACCCGAGTGCCGCCAGTAATGACTCTGCCTGGAGTCTGGCGGCACTTTTTCCTTGCGCCGCCGCCGCGACACGCCAGACATAGTTGGTTCTGAGTAATGCAATCATGGCCCCAGGCGACTTTGATAGGCGGTGAGTCTTCCAAGCGCGCCGTTGGCTTTCGTTCTCTTATGCGATGTTCTTCAGTGCCATTGTCATCAATGGCGAGGCTCCTGGATCCCTTATCACCGCCAACAAGGTATGTCTGCGTTCCACAGTGTATACACCCATCTCTCAACGTACTCTCTTTGCGCACTGGCAAGGGTGACCGCTTAGAGATCAATGTGAAACCCCGACTTTCGGACCCAACCACGAATACCAGCATATCCGTGGTGAGTAATACGTAGTTATGTTGATTTTGATGTTGACAGCGGGTGAAGCATTGGCACGGTTTGTATCAACGCCATTCAAATGCCTTTGATGGCACCTCATTCGTGACTCAATGTCCCATTATTTCCGGGGCTTCGTTCCTATATCAGTTCGACGTGCTAGACCAAGCTGGTACGTTCTGGTACCACTCTCATTTCAACCTTCAGTATTGTGATGGCCTTCGTGGCCCGATCGTTATATACGATCCCCAGGATCCGTACCGTATGATGTACGATGTGGATGACGGTGCGTCCTGAACCATCTTTCTCTACATTACCTGATGTATTTTGTAGCGTCAGCTATAATTACGTTGCTGGACTGGTAAGTTATAATATTGGTCACTCTTCGCTCTTCTCAACATAGTTCAGGTATCACGTCAATGCATATGATGTCGGGGTTTTCGACAATCCAGCGGGAATCCTTATTAATGGTATGGGCCGGTACCCCGGAGGCCCAAATACGACCTTGTCTGTCACCAAAGTGGAGCAGGGCAAGAAATATCGCATAAGTTTGATTAACATAGCGTGCAAGCCGCACATCATCGTTTCCATTGATAACCACAAGTTCACGGTCATAGAAGCTGACGGACAAGCTGTGGTTCCTCTCTCCGTCGATACGATACCTATTTACGTCGGACAACGGCACTCATTCCTAGAGGCAAACCAGCCAGTGGACAACTACTGGATACGAGCAATGCCTGGAAGCTAGATTTCTTTCCAGTCTGTCAGGCTTGCAAAGGCACATCGACCGTCAAATCTCATATACACGCTCGCATCTGCATCGGTAGCATCTCAGTTACACTGACCAGTTGATATCGGCTGCAGATATGGGTAGGTTGGACCCTGTCAGTCGTCGCGCTTGGTCTGATGACCACGGTTCTCGCGACGGACTCTCCTGCGAAATCCGTCAGGTTCTTGACGCGACTTGACGTTGGTGTAGGGTACGTCAGTTCATTCATCATAATTTATTTGCTACGGTTTTCACGCATTGCAGTGTGCTACACGCAATGCCGATGTACCCATTCAAGCAACCCTACCTGTCATTAGAATACATCTGCGCTCACTTCAAGTTTTATGTGGTTCGCTCGCTCGTTCGCCACCGTGAGTGTCTTGTTTCTTCTCTCGTTCATAGTTTAGGTCATATATCATTCGTCGTAGGTGCGGGGGTTGCCATTGGAAGTGCGGTTCTCGAAAACGAGCTTGGAAGTCGGCTTCCCACGTCGTTTCTCGAATCAGTTCCGCAAGGGACTGCCATCACATACGCGCAAAGTAATTGCTGGCGCAGGACTCTTGGCGTCGCTGTTCATGTACGAACTTCCGATGCTGAACACGTTCGATGAGGATTGGACATTGAAAGGGAGGGTTATTCGATCTGAATGTTCGTCCATGTTGCGCGATGAACGAATTTTAGGACATAACAGTAAGAGTGGAGAACCACAACTCGTTGAAAATGTTGACGTCTGATCCGCTCCTCGTTCCACTCGTTAATACCACAATACACGAGCTATATATGTACATACATACAGATTTATAGACTACAGAAGCATAAACGATATATACAAGCATCAATTAAGAACATCATCGTGGACATGAATGGAGGTTATAATTTTAGTAGGCTTACATAAATTTAACTCTTCCACTGTTCACTGTTCGTGATGGCTTGCAAGCACGCTCAGTTTGAACTTTGAAGTGACATCCTGCCAACCATAGATATATCTTGTGAGCACCTAATAACTATCGCTTGAAGTTGGAACATGTCATTCAAGTTAACGGATAGTTTCATAGAGGACGGGGCCAACGGCCCTACCTGCGCTACTTACTCGGATGGAGCTCAAAGCTTCAGAGTTCAATGTGGCTGGGTGGAAGCAATCCGATGAATCGCGGCAGCCTCTTGAGTCTTGAGATTGATCAAGGAAGTTCTACTAGCGACGAGTTCATGATGAATAACGAACACGGCTCTCTTGGTTCCGAAACGAATTAGGAGGGATAGTGAGTGGCCTTGTAAAAACGTCGGCCCGAGCTTGGCCCGAACACAGCGGACGTCGTCATGGTACCGGGAGATTCAAGCGACCACGCGTATCGATCGATCGATGCCTGTCCCTGCTCCATACCCTTACCACAAATTTCTTCCGGCAGTTCAGAGGCCTAGGAATTCCTTCAAGGCCTGCATCCGTCCACAGATGCGTCGACGAGGGCCGGATGAGGTAGCAAACATCAATGAAAGCAGGACCGATCAAAAAGGAGGTACGTCATGGTTTGCCTTCAGGCGTCTTAAAAGGAACCTGATGTGATCGTCGCGAAGATGAGAGCCCTGTGGGTGGCGAGCATGAATTCGAACCCATGCCGGAGCTTCAACGCGCCGTATAGGAACGACCACTTCATTTTCTCGGATCTGGTCTGCTTACGGGACGAGTCACCCCGAGCCATGGCGATTCTGGGTGTCACTTTTCAAGGGATGCTGACACTCGGACTCTGACGTTACGCCCCGACCCGTCCAAATCTTGGTAATCCCACTCAAGTCAAGCGAGTAAACTTTCAAGTGTCTGTGATATCGTCCACTACTATAGGGGTACCCAGGTTTCCGGAATGGTAAATTTGCAAGTTCTTTGGAATCCCGTTTTCATCGTACTTATAAATAGACAGATTCGAAGCCACCGTGATCGCGGGGGAAAAGAAGAATCGACCCATCCGTACGCTGATCGTCCATTCGGAGTTCGCCCTGTTCTCGGTCGACCCGCGGAGTCGCACAGACATCAAATTTTGAAGGACATGCAAAAAGTATCGGGCATGTCGGAGACCTGCATAAAAGCTGGCGTTTTGTCGCTCTAGTGGTCTTTACACAATATGTTCATCGTCTCCCCGACCACGACTCACTCGCTGTCCGTGTCTCCAACACCGAGATCAGCGAGACCACCTATGTCTCCACAGCAGTCCAGTAGAAAAAGGACCTCAAGTTTTGGCTTATATTCGTCTCCATATGTGTCTGCCTTTTTCTCTCTGCACTCGAGCCCTCGTCGGTCGCCACAGCGCTCCCTACCATCGCCCACGAGCTGCGTGCGTCCCAATTTGTTTGGGTCGGTTCTGCATACGCTCTCGCGTCCACAGCCTTCCTCCCGATGAGCGGTGGTTTGGCTCAAGTATTCGGTCGCCGGCTTGCAATTTTGATCACCATCGGTCTCTTTGCACTCGGCAGTGGCATCTGTAGCAGCGCAAATACTATGAACATGCTCATCGCGGGCAGGACCGTACAAGGCTTGGGTGGAGGCAGCATTCAGTCCATCACGAGCATCATTCTCGCCGATCTCGTTCCCCTGCAAGAGCGTGGCCTCTACACTGGCTTGTTTGGGCTGTGAGACATTGGCATGAATGCATTCGACCCCGATCGGTATATTCACACCTCGTTCTCTAGCGCGTGGTGTCTCGCCGCATCTGTCGGTCCTGTCGTTGGGGGCGGTTTCACTGCGCGAGGACAATGGCGCTGGCTTTTCTGTGAGTGTGATGTCGTTGCTCACAACCTGGTTAAGTTACAATCAGACAATTAGACCTCAACCTCCCCATCTCACTCATCGCGTGTCTCTCGGTCGTCCTCTTATTGGATTTACCCACTCCCGATGGCAATCACCGAGACAAGTTCAGACGCATGGACTGGATGTCAGTCTGGTTACTCTGTTGGTGGTCAATGGAACTAACTTGCAAGCTTTTCATTGACAGAGGCAATTTTTTCGTGATTGCGAGTACCGTCGCATACACGATCGGCTTGACGTGGGGGGGTACCACCGCACCGTGGAATTCGGTTGCAGTGATCATGCCTATCGTACTTGGCCTCGTCGGTCTCGTGGTGTTCATCGCCTACGAGGCGACGCTTGAAAGACACCCCATCGTGCGTCTGCGTTTCCCGAGTACCACTATATTACCATCATCCACTGAACTAGTCCATTATTTAGGTGCCGTTGGCGCTGATGGCGAATGCGACCACTGTTAGCGGGTAAGAACAATTTTGATGACCCACCCCATGCTGACCTGTCCGTCAGATACGTCCAGTCGTTTTGCATCGCCCTCAAAACGTTGGTTGTCGTCTGTAAGAGCATCTCCATTCTGCTTTCACTCACCCCTTATCCTTTGCTTTCCCCCCACAGATCTTCCCCGTCTACTTTCAAGCTTGCAAAGGCGTCTCGCCCGTCCTATCTGGCATCTACACCCGCAGTCTCTGCACATTTGCGCTCTCTGCCATCCTTGTTGGCGTATCGGTGAAAGTGATGAGTGATACAGGCCGCAGGTGTGGGCTGGGTGGGTGATCGTGCTCGTCATCGTGGGCTTCCTGAGTGCGGTCATGCCGAATACGATGGAAACGGAGATCGCAACGTCGGTGGGACACTTGATCCTGCTTGGTGTAGGCACGGGGTAAGTCCTTCGCTCGCCCTCTTCCTCATTGTCTATGCGGACTTTTTGCCCTCTCGGGATTCGGTAGTGCATGGGTACTGAAGGTGCCATCCTTTTCTGTGCTAGGGTCTTATATGTGACGGATATATACCCTATTCAAGCACCATTATCCGTCGCCCACAATGCGCCTGTGCTAGCCTGGATGTGATTTCCCCGTTCATTTGCCGGTGTGATAGCACCATACCATAACCTACACCCTAAACACGCTGACACCACCTCACCGGTCGACTAGCCTGAGGTTTAGGGCGTCACGATTGGAAGCATTGTACTCCAGAAGGAGCTCTCAAAGACTCCGTCTGTGTTGTTTATCCAAACCACCCAACAAGGGACCATCGCCCTCACCCTATATGCGCTCATTCCAGACATCTCCGCTCTCCCGCTAGACGCCAGAGTGGAGGTCCAGGTCGCGTTCGCACGCAGTCTGGGAGTGTTGTGGAAAGTTTTGTCGGCGATCTGCGCCCAATGCCCTAAACGGTGCATCGCAGAGCATGTCGCTGCTGCGTGTCAGTTCACGGACGAGACTGGTCCAGGACGAGAATTCTAGTATATTTTTACAATTGGATTAGGGTTGAGGCTACCTTCAGGCCACATTTTCAACTGTACTTCGCGCAAATCAAGGATATTGTGATTTGTGCGAAACCATATCACTCATTTGATGTCAATTTTCACATGTAATTTGCGCAAATCAAGTGTACCATGATATGCGCCAAATGATATGTTTCAGCTACCACATCTTGGATAATAGAGTATATTACTGTATCAAATCCAACATGTGTTTCGCGCAAATCGCGTATACCATGATTTGTACAGGATGGCACCTCTCACATAACTCACTTTATTTGTGTACCAACTCCAACGTATGTTTCGCGCAAATCGCGTATACCATGATTTGTGCAGGATGGCACATCTCAGATGACCATAATCATGTACCAACTTCACCCTCTGTTTCGCGCAAATCGCATATACCATGATTTGTGCAGAATGGAACATCTCAAACAACCCACATTATTTAAGTACCAATTCCAACCTGTGTTTCGCGCAAATCACGTATACCATGATTTGTGCAGGATGGCACATCTCAGATGACCATAATCATATACCAACTTCACCCTCTGTTTCGCACAAATCGCAAATACCATGATTTGTGCAGGATGGCACATCTCACATAACCCACTATCTTACTATCCCAACTTCAACTTATGTTTCGCGCAAATCACGTATACCATGATTTTATGTCTTTTTTATAAACTACCTTAGGGTTCTGGGGAGGTTCTGGTTGAAAAGTGCTCTAAAATCTGATATATATATAATATAATTATATAATTATATTTTTGCTCAAATTTAATTTTACTCATGATGAGCAAGCAGCTAAGAGCAATCACAAGCACTTGACCGTTCTCTCATGCGCAGATCAGTGGTACTACCAATCTGCGCATGAGTTGTGCCACTGGAACCACTCGGTCGTTCTCTTGTGCGCAAATCAGTAGTACTACCAAATCTGTGCACGAGTTGTGCAACCAGAGGCACTTGGTTGTTCCCTCATGCGCAAATCAGTGGTACTACCAATCTGCGCACGAGTCATGCAACCGGAACCACTCAGTCATTCTCTTGTGCTCAAATCCATGGTACTACCAATCTGCGCACGAGTCATGCAACCGGATGCACTCGGTTGTTCCCTCATGCGCAAATTGGTGATACTCCCAATCTGCGCATGAGGCAAGCAACTGGAACAACTTGGTCATTCCCTCATGCGCAAATTGGTGGTACTACCAATCTGCGCATGAGGCGTGTAACCAGACCAACTTGGTCATTCCCTCATGCGTAAATTGGTGGTACTCCCAATCTGCGCATGAGGCGTGTAACCGGAACAACTTGGCCATTCCCTCATGCGCAAATCAGTGATACTCCCAATCTGCACATGAGGCGTGTAACCGGAACAACTTGGTCATTCCCTCGTGCGCAAATCAGTGATACTCCCAATCTGCGCATGAGGCATGCAACTGGAACAACTTGGTCATTCCCTCATGCGCAAATTGGTGGTACTACCAATCTTTGCATGAGGCGTGCAACTGGAACCACTCGGTCGTTCTCTCATGTGCAAATCAATGCTACTACCGATCTGCGCACAAGTTGTGCAACTGGAACCAGTTGGTCATTCTCTCCTGCGCTAATCAGAGGTACTACCCATCTGCGCATGAGTAGTGAACCCTGGCTGTTCCCTAATTTTCCTTATCATGGTAGAATGGAAGGCCCGCATACACTGTCATTGCATCCATCTCAAATTCTCCCATAGCACTTCCAACAAGGCATACTGCATATGCTGTGCTATTCCATTTGTTTCCTTTATGCCTGCCACTCCTTCCGTCATCATAAGCTCTCTGATGCTTTTCATTCTTCGCGCTGACTCCGTTGCAAGCTGCTCTGCCCGAGATCAGCAGAATTCGAATGTATCTACACCTTCAGGTCCACTTGCTCATGGATACAGACCAATCAACATTCAATGATGCAAAATCACCTTCTGCATGGCACGTACAATGTCCAGGTTAACGCTCACTTCCTGTTATATTCTCATTCAAGGTTGGAAATGAGCGATAACACAACCTACATTGTTGGACATGTTTGCTGCGATGTGGGTGCATGGAAGACCGCTGGGTGCATGGAATCATTACTATCATTGATATGCCAGCAACGTACTTCGCGGACCATCATCACTACAATCTCATTCACCCATCTCATCGCAATCTCGTCACTCCAAAATTGACTGAATGGCTCTATGCAAGCAGTTTCGTTAGTGTTCCGACCAAGGTCAGAGTCTTGCTCTCTTGCTCACAACATGCAAGGTTGGCTGACGGCTGTACGTGAGGTCATATTAGAGAGACGGCTACCTGTACAATTTGCCACAGATCGATCGATCTCTGGTGCGTGCTTCCACTTGGGGGGCGTATTGACTAACCCCCCCTGTACGAGACGTACAACTGAAATTCAATCTTGACACAGCAGACGTGCACCATACCAAGGTCTTTTACGAGCGTTCTGTCAACACATTATGAACGTATTACGAACACATTACAAACATACTACGAACACATTACAAACACATTACAAACATACTACGAACATATTACGAACATTTACCAAGCTACTACGAACATACTACGAAGAAGGCGACGGTATTACTGGTCGACTGTGTCGGAAGGATTACGGAAATGGACGGATGGCATGGACGGATGGAAAGGACCTGAATGAGGTAATGAGGGAAATTGCATGAAGAAACCTGACGGAAAAGACAAGATGGAGAGTAATAAAATGACTGCAGATAACTGGTGAGCTCAGCGCCCATCCCGTTGGATGCTAGCGATATTATTAGTGCATGTATTTGGGTCAATATCTCTAATTCATGTAGGCCAAAAATAGATCGACCATGTCACCAACCAGAAAACTAAATCTGAGCTCCCTGACATATTTCATTGCTTGATGTGGACATTGCTTCCTCATATGGAAATAGGTAAACAATGCAAGACTGTCGGGGGTTATAATCACAACTTGACATTGAACTACATCCATCACATTTCAGGCAATCACCCCCTGATGGCGGAAATGACCAGGAAGAATATCGATAGAGAGGTATACATACATGCATGCTGCGATGCTGAAAATCCTTTCTAACAAGGAACTCTCAGTCAACGGCCACTCACCGTCATCATGAAGTCGTGAAATCACCTGAAGCCTCTGATCAGGTAAACGTAGTCTCACGACCATGCATATATCTGGCTAAACCCCCACAAGGGTATGACTTCCATGAACATGGTGCCGCATTCCCCAGGCCCAGGGACACCACCCTCGAACGTCAAACAGCATCCCATGCCCTCACTATCACCTGGTATCCATAATACGTTCCTACGTCGCTGGACTCTCTTGGCCGCTGTAGAGAGTCTTGGACACTTCCGGCCACATTCAGGAAGTGTCCTTTTCCTGACGAAGAGTCTGTGCGTCAAATATGGGCCGTACGTTCCACTTGCAGAGGCGTCTACACTTCGCTTTGTGGGGGAACATACATCCATTCCGGTTCCCAAAGTTCACTGTGCATTCGTGCACAGGGGTTCGACATACATCCTTATGGATAAGATCAAGGGAAAGATGCTCGCGTGTGGGTGGACAAACCGACCTGCAGAGTCCAAGAGGAAGATACTTGGACAATTGAAGAACATGGTGGACGAATTGAGGTTGCTGCCTGCGCCAAGCCCACGCATCAGCAACGTGGATGGGGGACCCATCTTCGATTCTAGATTTCCAGGAACGTCTTTGACGATCGGGCCGTTCGACGGGATCGACCAATTTCACTACTTTTTACGGAATGGTCTACAGGCAGATGCGAACCATCTCCCAGACGTCAGCAGAATGATTGCGCTACAGGATCGCCCCTGGCCGATGCCAGTGTTCACACACGGGGATCTGAGTAGCTTGAATGTTCTTGTGCGTGGCGAAGACGTCGTTGGGATCATTGACTGGGAAACGTCAGGGTGGTATCCGTCGTATTGGGAACATTCTATGGCCAGGCATGTGAATCCACGGAACGTGTTTTGGAGGGAAGAGGTGGTGAAATTCGTTGAAGCGACTGCAGAAGAAATGGAGATGGAAGAGATACGGCTTAGATACTTTGGAGATGTATGATATTCAAATCACAACCGCTATGCACGTCAACTACTTGGGATACACACATCGATTCATGAGATCAGCTCCTCGTCCTTCATCATATCGAACGTGGGTGGCTTCGAAGCATCAAAGTCTCCCTCAGCACAAAATCGATTTGCTGCCGTCTTTTCGCTGCAGTAAGCGACGGCCTTGCCATGGACCCTTTTCCATTCCATGACTCGCGTTCCCAAAGCGTGTTCGTCGGCATCAAGCGAAGCAACGGCTTCCTGGACCCATGACTTACAGGTCCAGCCGGGGGCGCCTTGTCTGATAGGAACGCCACGGATGATGTCAAGGGTGCGTTCCATGTTTGATATCTTTGCGATGGTGATGCGCACGAGGAGCATGTTGGTGGCGTGGAGAGGAATGTCGAGCTCTTCGAATACCCACTGGATGGTTCCAGGAGGGACGACCTTCTCCCTCGCATGAAGGCGAAGACCCTGGACGGAGCTGCCCTCTGACTTGGGCCCGATGATGAGGGCCCAGTGGTAACTAGCACGGGGATTGGAAGTGATGTCAGTGGTGAAAGTCAGACTGTCCTAGGCGACCACATACTTGTCTTCCAGCTGGGTTGATTTGGGACGGCCTCCGCGTGCATAGAGGGCGATGTGAAGGCGAGGCTTATTGAAGACCATGACGGTAAGACGAGGGTGAAATGGGAATGGGAATACTTGTGATGAAACACCGTCCTTAAATACCATGAGAATGTCGGAGATCTGAGCGGACATCATGGCATACGTGACATAGCGGGGTAGACGGTACAAAGGCGGACATGTCTTGGCAAGATCACACTCGATCGAGTTTTACAGGACCAACGCGGAGGGTGAGATAAAGCTTGGCGTTCACGAGATCTAGCGACCTAATTCAACATGGTGTATCTTAATGGCTCTATCGCGCATTGCGAGACCCACCTAAAATGCGTGATAGGTGATTCGATGAGAAATATAGGCATGTTCGATAGACCATTTTGTGAGTCACCCAGTTGACATAAGTCGCTTTAAAAATTGGGATGGGTAAGAAGGTCAACAGCAGAGTGTGAAACATACAGTGTAGGGCGAGTCACGTCATGGTACACTAAAGGTCAACTTGAATGGAAGTAATGTGTGGCAAGTTTGGCGGCGCTATTGTACACTGTCCTGTCGCATGACAGCCAGAATCATATTACTTGTCATATCCAGCACTGCTTGGATATTTCGGCTTCGTCTGCATGGCAATTTACTGATTTTCACAATTACAGTCACAATGGAGAATGTCCTTATAAACATTTGATATACATGTACATACAACCCTAACTAGCCAAGCAGGTCAGCACCCAGGGGGGCATCTGTGGGCGTCAGGAAATCCAGAGGGTCCACCATGGTGCGTGCTGGCTGCATCTCTTGGGGAGGGTTTGGAGTCACTGATTTGCCTAGAACAATGAATGAATGAATGAATGAGTCGGGTGGCCACGACATAGGCGCTTCCGCTTACTGTGCGTTGAAGCTGCTCCCTTTTGCACTCCGGCATCTGGCTTGCGCGAGTAGATGTTTGAGGGACCTGCAACACCTATTCTAACATTCAGCAATCCAGATAGAAAGCGCAATGGATCGTGAAATGATCGTACCTTCCAGGATGGCATTGTGCTCATGCCTGTCCACCCCTAACCTCACAACCGCATCAGCGAGCTCCATCTCGACGTCAACCTCGCCGTCCTTCCCCTTCTCCATCTGCCTTTCCTTCTCCCTCTGCTTCTGCGTCTGCGTCTGCGTCTGCGTCTGCGTCTCCTTCACTTTCTCCTTCTCCTTCTCCTTCCCCTTTCCAACGACCCTTGTCTCTTTCTCCTTCCGTGACGTCTTTTTCTTTGTCCCCTCCTCCTCCCCCTTCTTCTTTACCTCCGCTGTCTCTTTCCCACTCTCCGTCCTTCTCTCACTCAGATTCTCTTCTCTGGCGACATTCGCTTTCTCCTTCCCTCTCTCTTTCGCGTGCGCCTTCACCTGCTCGCTCCCCCTCACCTTTTCTTTCACCGTCACCTCCACCATTCCCGCATCGGCTGCCTTTGCCGTTTCCTGGGCCTGCACTTGGGCTGCCTCGAGGTCGGTGTGAGCTTCGGCGTCCTGCTTGGAGTCCTCCAAAGCGAGGCCTGCGGGGAGAAACCCTAGACCGGCAGAGCCATTTACGAGGCACACCGGGTCTGTTCATGAATGGTTACTAAGTGGCCCACCAAGGTAAAACCACGACTTACCTGTAGCACCCGGTTTCCTCTTTGCAGTACGGAACGACAATCCGTACCATTGACTCACCGCCTCCAGCACACGGCCCCATTCACCGGCACCCTTTACTGCGGACAACTCATGCCTGTACGCTTGTCCATTGAGGATGGTTCCAAGTGCGCTGTCGTATCGGGTCCAGTCTGAAGGAGGAGTTAGTAAGATATCACGCATGGTATAAAATCTTACTTGCCTAACTCATGCACCCCAATGCGTTCCAAGTCGAGGTCGATGTGGTCCGGGTTCCTGCGCCAGGCTTCCACGCTCGCTGGATCGTGCCGGCCGACGATATATTCTGTCACAAGATAATAATCAAAGTACGTTACCCTTGTGATGGGGTCCAGGTCATCGCCTAGCTTGGAGCAGGTGATGACGAGCTGCTCGAGTACCGTATCCAACATCACCAACATTCGCTCCAGGAACCCAACGCCCGTTCGGTTCAAAGCCTTCCGCTCGAGGTGGAAGAACTCATACAATCCAAAGAAGAGATAGTAGCGCCACAGTAAACGGTCGAGATGGGGAAAATAGTGACGCGAGAACCTGCACTTGATGGTTGGAGTGGCGGATGGTGGCATTGCTTCGTGTATGAGGCCCGTAGCTTCGTTGCCGCGAGCAGAGATGCTGTACCGCAATAAGGGGATGTATTTCAAGATGGTGGTGTGGTAGGTGTTTCCGGCGACGAGCTCGGGATAGAAAAGGTCAGACATACTGATCAGTGATGGTCGACACAACGAAGAACCACAGATTATATAGCTCGCACGGCGAGATCGGCTAACGAAATCTGTCAACCATAAATGGTAGTCAATGTCCACACGTGGCAGCATTGTGGTTGTCTTAAATAGGGTTTCGATGATGTTCCAAAATTTGAAATATGTGGATATGAGTGTGATCCCGATGTGGCGGGCTTGGCATGATTCGCTTCGTGTGGTAAAAATGTTGGTGAGAAGTGCGGCAAGCAATTCATTGCATGGCCTTTCAAGGCTAGTTGACACCACCGTGATCTGTGATGTGCACATCCATCCCATTACTTCTACATATGTAGTCGTTGTGTAACTTTAGTACCTTACTCATATGTTTTCATTGTGCGAGTTGTTGGGTTGTGCGTGTACAAATATTCATATCTACAGTATTTCTACATACAGGGCAGGGAGAGACAACGACAATTTACTGCTACCATATTCATTTTTTGGTAATGAGAGATCGCATAGACCTCTTATGAGGGGGGGAACGCATCAGGCCGACATCTGCAAGTCATGAGTGGTTAACCTTACAGCGTTCTCAGATGTGGGATAACTTACTGTCTCTCGAACGGTTGCGCTTGCGTCTCGTAGCCTTGTTGGGTGTGGTTGGAGCCTGGGAGGTAGTGACTGAGGCATTGTCAGCTTAAGATTCACGTCGAAATTGGATTGGAGGCTTACTGTATGGTCCAGCCGCATCGCCAATCCTACCCATTCCTCTTCCCGTGTCCACCACCATGGCTGCATGCATCTCCGTCTCCGTCTCCGTCTCCTTCTGCTCCTTCTGCTCCTCCTTCTCGTCATCGTCATCGTCATCGTCATCATCATCGTCGTCGTCGTCGTCGTCGTCATTGTCGTCATCGTCATCATCGGCATCTTCATCTTCATGGTCGTCCCCTTCTTCCTCCTGTTCTTCGCTCTCTTTATTACTACCCCCCTCACTCGTGTCGCCAACTCCTTCCTCGCCGTCCTCGTTGCTGCCTTGCTCCTCTCGACCTTCACCGCTTTCCCATCCCTGATCGTCCAGCTGAATTCCACCCTCATCCGTGCCTTCTTCATCCGCATTCGTGCCCTCGCAGTCCCACTCGTGCTCCACCACCACGGGATCAAACGGATCCTTTGGGTCCAACCCGCACTCAATCCATGACGATGTATACGGGTCCTCTTCAGGATGATCAGCACAGTACACATGAAACGGAATAAGGCTTACGGATCAAGGGACGATGCCTGTCATCGTACCATCTCTTCGCATCCTCCAGAATCTCTTTAGCGACGTTGACCGGAGGCATCCTGGCTGGGACCATACCCCCAAAGCGAGCGCCGAAGAGAGCGCCGTGCCGTTTCGAGTCAGCACGATACCGATCCCAATCTGTACCATGTCAGTGTGCTGACACGAAACATCGACCATGTAAGCTACTCACCCAATTTATCAATGGAAATCTGACTGATATTAGGCATATCGTCTGTGCGTTGCCTGCGATAGCGGCTGACGTAGACTGGCTCGTGGCGCCTCACGACGACCTCTGTGGCGATGAAGCGGTCAAAGTCCCCTGAACGCCACTCCGGTCCTATTGTACTCGTCGTGGCGCAGTCGTCCTCGAATAGGTTCCAGATTACATCGAGGTACAGGAAGTTCTGTGCCAGAGCCAACCACCGAACGTATGATTCGATGTCCAGCTCCTCCGCGTAGTGGAGGACCAGCGCGAGGGCGTAGCGGCGGAACAGCAGTTGGAGGAGTGGTTCACCATATACTCGGGGAACGTGACAGACGGTGTCGCTGTTGATGCCGTCTGGACTCGCCCGATACAGGCACAGCATGCCGGTCGTCGTCGGGCGTGTCTTGAAAGTCTCGTTGAGGGCGGTGCCGATGCCGAGGAGGAGCGCCTCTTCGTCTGGTCGGTGGGACGGGAATGTGTGGTAATTCATGCTGCAATTCGGCTGCTGAGACCCATCTGTCATTCTTGTCTTATATCCCGGTCCATTTCGGCACTTATTGTTCCAAATGGGTATAGTAGTCCACAACAACAGTGCGGCTACTTATGTGTCAACTGTTACCACATCAGGAATGATGTCACGTTTGTTCGCAGCTTTGTATCCATGGAAAAGGCTCGGAAACTCAGCAACTCTACATATGTATCGATCCAAGTAGAAAGTTGGCTTGGCAGGCTTGGCGCAGTTACACGTGCATGGAAGTTGATTTATACCACTCTGACGATGATCGGCCAGTTTGGCTGGTCTCTAAATGTATCATCTATGTTAATGTCTATCCTGTACCAAGTTCCAGCGCTTCTGGAACATCTAGCAAAGTTCGGCGAACTTGGAGTGCCTGTGTATACGTCAAAGTCAACATACACCACTATGGCACAGAGTATCTAGGTCAGTGCAAGTGCGCCCAACTCATGCTCGGCAGGTTCGGCGTGGTCTAAACATAAATTTATCCATGAATTGCACCATGTTCGCCAGGTTCGGCGCAGGTTCCACGTGCATCAGGCTCAGCGATTACAATAGCCGTACTGATATGTGGCGAATTTCGGCTCCCCTACGCATGTATTGCACTCAATTGTAGACCAAGCCCTAACTCATGCTCAACAGCTAGCTTTGGCGTGGCTACACGTATCTATGTTGCATATAATAATAAATAATAACTAGTGGCTGTACATATGTTGAGCACGTTTGATGGGTCCACACATCTGGATGACTGGTGCTGAGCATGTGTGGCCATGCAGTTCAAAGCTAGCTTAATCCCAATCAATGTTCGGCAAGTTCGGCCCATTTACATACATGAACTATGCATGGGTTGTTCGGCACGTTTTGGCACACTGAACGTGTTTGGCAGCCTATTATTGTTTACCAAAGGCAGCCATGTCCTAATTAGGATTATTATTATAGTGTCAAAGCGAGCTCGTGGAAGCGATCAGTTGTCGCCACCATCTTAAACGCAGAACTCTCCTTCACTCCCACCCATCATCCATCCATCCCCAATCAGCATGGTACACAGAAACCAACACGGATTCGCAATTTGCAGCCACACGTGCCAGCGGGTTCAGTGCGAAAGCAAACGACAAGGCTGCATTCTTTTTGCTAAAGAGGGAAGCGCTGCAAAACGCCATTCTGAGAACGCAAAGCTACATCCCGGGTGCAAGGCGCCCTGTCCAGTCGCCCTCGATGAATATTACACACGCAATGCCACAGAGGACGACCACGCCAAGGCGATCAGAGGAATGGTCCTCAGAGGCTATTCGTCGAGAGCTATCGACGATTTCTTTTCCAAGCAGATACCTGGCTGGAACGCAGGACAGGTGAACTGGCGCCTGCTCGTCGCCCCAAGGTATGTTATATGGTGATTCGTCAGGTTTCGTACCTCATGCAACGATGTAGCTCGGACGACCGCGTTCGGGGCGACGATATGATGAACATCGATGAGAGTAGCGACGAAAAGACCGGCGACATCGACAGTGATGACGACGGAAGCGGCGACGATGACGGCGAAGACCACAACAGCGGGGAGGACGATCACGACGTGATAATGCATGGATTGACAGCCACCAATGTGGTCTCCGTTCCTGCAAGCCGTGAATCCTCTGCAGCGTTCTCGGGGCAATCGTGCCCATCGGACTTCATTTACAGCTACGGAATTCACAACGAGCCTCGCACGAAACCCCGCAAGATCAAGTTGTTGTACATTCCAGACCCAAGCCGTGCAAAGGCAACTCGTGAACTCGCTGGCGTCGACCTTGGCTGGGTTAAGCGCCACCTCAGTGCCGATCAACTTAAGACCATTCGTGGACTAAAAGGTGTGCAGTTCAAAGCCGCAAGACAAACGAAGGTGGAACGCGGCGCCTCTGGAACGCTGATGTTGCTTACGGAATGGGTACGTCATGGCGTTCTATGTTACTGTCGCGCTAACGTGTGCAATCGCAGCTCTGGCTCATTCTCTGTCTCTCAGAATATTGCATCGATAACGAGAAGGTGTTCGATGTCACCTACATGCCGTGGGAGGACTTCAAGGCCGTGCTCGTCAGCCCGAGGTCTAGTGCCGAAAACCAGCAAAGGTGGAGCCTGATCCGTTCACAGGATTGCATCATCGGTGGTATGGATTATACCATCGATACCACGTACGTTCACCACAAGCCCACTTGTCTCCCCATTACTGATCAATGAAGCAGATCGCCTGTATCTCATTACAGGCTTTACGGAGCGGAACGTGAACAGTACGACAGGACCCTCGTCGCCCTCACCCGAGTTGTCATGATGTGGCCCCCTGTCCCCTCTCTCCACCTGGCCGCGCAGAAATGGAAGACAGTCAAGGTTCTGGAGATGGCTGCAAGCGCGAATGACTGGCTTCGACCACGCACCTACGTCCTCGAGCGATCATGCGAGATACCCAGTGGCACGGTGCTGAAACGCAGCCATAGCGACTGCGCCGACTATGTAATTATGCCGGAGCAGTCGTTAGTGGGATGCAGTGCGGGGCAGGATAGGCTGCGTCGTCACCTGAATGGCCAGCGAACATGGGTACACCTGGACACGCTGACGCACTCAGCAGAAGAAAAATGGGCATCGCAAGAGTTCGTCGAAACCCTCGTCACAGTTGGTGAATGGCGGTTCTTCCTTGTTGGCGGCCATGTCGAGAACGTCGTCCATACATTCAGAGGGCAGGATGGGCTTTGGATCGGGCGGCGTGTCTCATCATTCTTGACATTGGCTGAGCTCAGGTGAGATATCTCTTCTCTGTACATGCTTCCCTGGGTGAACGATAGCTGACCTTTGATCAGGGGCTTATGGGATAACAGGCACAACACTCCACTGACGCCGGATCTCATCGTGAACCCAGAGGGTGGAGACAGGCGGCTTCGTGTGCAAGGTGCCAGCGAGGTGATGAGAGTTGTCACGCAATCGTACGAAGAACTGGTCCGTCAAGAGAGCAATCCAGTAGGGGCGAAGTCGAGCCTGTGCGTTCTGTGCAGACTGGACGTTGGGCTGATGTTCGATGGCGACGGGAATCCGTCGTACTTCATCAATGAGGTGGAGAGGTCCCCAACGACAAGCCTGTGGTTAAAGGCGGTGGAGGATGTTTCGATGCGCGGAATGGTTGATACGTTCGCACGAGTGCTACATTCCCACCTGTCTGAGTTGGGGAGAGTATATACGTACTAGCATAGTTGGATCATAGTCAGCAGCCGTATGATATTCAATTCCGAACAGTGTACAGACCGCGTACTAATACTATGTGACCTCTGAGCCACAGAGTACAGATATATGTGTGTGTCACAAGTATACGACGCATGTCGTCTTGCAGATAATCATTGGTGTATCCGTCCATTAGCGAGTTACATGCAGGCGTGTCCTCTGACATGGAGAGCCCTGGTTACCACGAAGCTACGTGGGGAGAATGTGTATAATTCTGTGGAGAAAATTTGGTCACACATAGTCTACATGCACAATGACATTGCAGGCGCGACCGTTCACACTGTGGAATCATTACATGAGAGTGCAAGATGATTCCAAGTTGAACGACCGGCATGAAATATCAGCCAACCGGTTAGCATCGAGCGGTGGACTGAGGAAACAATGTAGCCGTAGAACATATAGCGAATGACAGCGATTGTACATGCGCCGCATTTGCCTGGCATAGTGGCTATGTCATGCACGGTTGTGCAGCTAGGTTCGTAGTAGTTCGTAGTAGTTCGTAGTCATGTTCGTAGTCATGTTCGTAGTGGTTCGTAGTGGTTCATAGTCATGTTCGTAGTCATGTTCGTAGTGGTTCGTATTATGTTCGTACTTATGTTCGTAGTCATGTTCGTAGTCATGTTCCTTAGTAGATCGTGGGAATTCGTAGTATGTTCGTAGTAGTGCGTGGTAATTCGTAGTATGTTCGTAGTAGTAGTTCGTAGTATGTTCGTATGTTCGTAGTAGTTCGTACACTACCCCGCGTATGTAGTGAACTCGCGGCACTTACCTTACATGACATGCTAGCTACGCCGAACCTGCCGAACATAGTGGCTGTGCTATGAACTAAAGATGCGCCGAACTTGCCGAACATAGCGGCTATGCGACGCACCGCCCACACTCCCTCATATATGTAGCGACCTCGCGGCGCCTACCTCATATGCCATGCTAGCTGCGCCGAACCTGCCGAGCATAGTGGCTGTGCTATGCACCATTGTCCAGCTATGTTCGTAGTAGTTCGTAGTGGTTCGTAGTGGTTCGTAGTGGTTCGTAGTGATGTTCGTAGTGATGATTGTAGTAGTTGGTAGTAGTTCGTAGGATGTTCGTAGCCATGTTCGCAGTAGTTCGCAGTAGTTCGCAGTAATTCGTAGTAGTTGGTAGTAGTTCGTAGTCATGTTCGTAGTATGTTCGTAGTATGTTCGTAGTATGTTCGTAGTAGTTCGTAGTAGTTCGTAGTAGTTCGTAGTCATGTTCGTAGTCATGTTCGTAGTAGTTCGTAGTATGTTCGTAGTATGTTCGTAGTATGTTCGTAGTAGTTCGTAGTAGTTCGTAGTAGTTCGTAGTCATGTTCGTAGTATGTTCGTAGTAGTTCGTAGTCATGTTCGTAGTCATGTTCGTAGTAGTTCGTAGTATGTTCGTAGTAGTTATGTTCGTAGTAGTTCCTAGTCATGTTCTGTTGTAGTTCGTAGTATGTTCGTAGTAGTCATGTTCGTAGTCATGTTGTTAGTGGTTCGTAGTGGTTCGTAGTATGTTCGTAATAGCTCGTACACTACCTCATATATGTAGTGAACCCGCTGCACTTACCTTACATGCCATGCTAGCTACGCCGAACCTGCCGAACATAGTGGCTGTGCTATGCACCGTGGTTGACAATACCTTGCATACATGTAGTTGGCTCGCCGCACTTGCCGACCAGGTCAGCTGCACTGTATGCAACTTACTACGTGCGCCGAACCTGCCGAACATGGTGGCTGTGCTATGTATAACCCTACATACGATGGATCCGTCGAGCTTGACGAACATGATCGTGGTTCTCTCCACCTATTCGACGATTCTACAATGCGTTTTGGATTCACCTAACATGGGCTGTGGTAGATGCGCCGAACCTGCTGAACATCAGTGCAGGTACGGCAAATGTGTATATATCTCTATTTGTCTTTGTATTTAAAACACTCTCACATCTCTCGTATATTTGGCCGGCATTGATACACTGTTAACACAGCGTTCGCGAGTGTGTATCCTCTTTCTCCCGATCATTCACCACTATACAAATCAGCCAGTTTCAAATGTAGCACCCGTGCAAAAGTGTTGACGATCGATCACATGGAGGAAATGTCCACGATGGTCAACCATCATCTCATTCTCTGTGACCCTCCATCTCATGACGGAGCACAGAGCATTCCCACTCCATCCAGCAGCCAACATGCAGGGATCCCAGGCTAGAATTCTCTATATGAAATCCTCAACTGCCGCCTGTGCCCGTGTGACCTAATTAGAAAAGGTGGACATGCATCTCGGTTCGCCAACCCCGTTGAGCAAGTTCGACACAGCTACACATCATATGTTGACACTGTAAGTCAGTCGGGATTGCGCTCCATGGCAACTCAGAATTGTAATTGAATATATGTTACACTTGGTCCACGTATGGAAATGCCTTTCTTCCCCAAATGTTCCCCAGTTATTAGTGCGCTCCGTCCGTTAGATCAAAGCAAATGACGATGAATGAGTATGCGAAGGTATCTGCGAAACGCTGGCATATCATTCTCAGTTAGATTCGTGACGCTTGCACCTCTCAGTACTGCGGCTATTTGGGCGAGAACCCAAAGACCGCAGTCGTGTCCATTGGACTGACGAGACTTCACCTAGTGTAAAGAGTAAACATAGGTTATGGGGTCCATGTGCGGCAACCATTCACTCACAATCACAGGACTAGCCGTCCACACTCCGTGGACTTCTCGTGGGGTGCCAGCCCTGCTCGCGGCGATTGACGAAAGCCGGCCGATGAGCTTCCTCACATCCTGTACGAATATCGACAATGATTAACCAATTCGGTTTATATTTGGGCCGAAGCACACCTCGATGTCAGTCCTCCAGGGATTTCGCTCAGCAAAACTATCAAATAGGTCTATCCGTTTGACCGCGAAGTCGATCTTGCACATGACCCAATGACAGCTCGTTGGACGATGGATCGGGAGGATCCAGACGGACTTCTCCCAGAATTTCGTTACCTTGGTATTTCGCCACAACATGTCGTCACTGACGTCCTGATGGATCCACTGTAGAACGTAGGTGGATATGACCGTAAACCGTGCTGGATTTGTACTGAACTCGGAACATAAGAGAGCAGCACAGCCGTTTATGCAAACGTCGTCCAGTAGTGAAGTTGGCGACGCCAGTCGATTTATGTCTGCAGCCTCGAAGAAGATGGAATGGAACCCATCCTTGGCAGGGCATGTGCGCGTGCCAACCACATCAGTTATAGTCGTAGTGTCGGAGGTGACATCAAGCGTATCATGGATTATTTCCTGAGAATGGAAGGTCACTTCGGTATAATCAGCGATGGAGAATTATCTCACCGGTCTGATCTCCCATTCGATTTGGATGCTAAGTCGTTCTACAGATTTTCCGGCATCTTGGGGGTTGGAGGGCTGGGGAGGTGGGTCATCTATAGAAGGCGAGGTGTCCACATCCTCGAGGACAATCGGGCTGTTCAGTGCGTCATAGTGATCAGGTGTTTGAGCATGTTCGTTGAAGTCGGACAGAGATGCTGCTAGTGACAGCGATATAACCCCGAGTCCCGCATGACCATTGACGCCATTTCCTGGTCGAAGCAATTAGTCAAGGGGTTCTCTATTATAGAATGCCGAACGGTTGACACACCAGATGCATTCTTCTTGTCCGTCGCTGTCAACTTCCTGAGCGGCATGTCGTACCACTGGCCCAAGGCATCCGTAGCCTTGATGTACTCTGCCCGCACCTTCCTCAGGTTTTCGACGTTATATTCGTACTTTACGCCATTGAGGATATCGCCCAGCGCTGTATCATAAGCTGCCCAGTCTTCACCAATACCAATCACGGACTCAATGTCAGTGCTCATAAAGCATAATGACGCGACACTCACCAAGAGTGAATGGGTCCACCCGTTCAAGGTCGAAACGGAGGTTTTCCGGTCGCATGCGCCAGGCATTAACATGTATGGGGTCGTGGAATCCAACGATGAACTCTGTCGCAAGGTACATGTCGAAGGAGGATATCCTGGAATCGTTCTTCATGTCATTTCCCAGCTTTGAGCAGCTGAGGAGGAATCGCTGGATGACGCTGTCCATCAGCAGAAGCATTCGCTCGAGAAAGGTCTTGCTCCCTGGTTGCAGGGCCTTCCGAGGTTTGCGGCAGAGCTCCTTATAGATGGCGTGAAGGACATAAAAGCGCCATAGAAAGCGCTGAAGATGATCGTGATATTCACCAGGAATCTGCGTCTTGACAGGTGTCGCATCGCTTGGTGTGAGGGGCGTTTGGATCACCAATGCCATCGGCTCTCCGAGTGTATGCTGCACGGCGAACAGACGCCGGAGTATGGACTTCAGTACGTGAGCGTTGTATTTAGTCTTGGAACTCCCTGACGGGTAAAATAAATCGGACATGGCTAGAGTGGTGATGGTGATGGAATGAGAAGAGCAGCAATCGCCAATGTTACGCGACGCGTGGTGTCATGCATTCGCCGCGACCCATTATTGTCACGTGGTTCATTGACCTCCGGTTCCACATATACAAAAAATGGACAAAGCAATATTGTCATGGACAAGCGCATGAATGAAAAATGAACTGTGGCGTCTTCGGGGCCGATACAACAATGCTCAGACGATGTCTAGGCCAAGCCACAGTGTATCATGACAACAAGTGTAGTCCCAAAAATACCAAGAAGATGACACTTTGCTCATGTGATAGTCCATTCTCATATACACTGTGGCTGCCCATAGAGATTTACTAACGTTTCTTATGAGGCACCATGCACTTCATGCGGCCCAATTCCCTCTTCCGCTGCTGCTTCGTCTGCTGCTTCCGTTGATTCCCCGCCTTAGGCCCCTTGCCGTCGACTGGACCCTCCGCTGGCGAATCCTGGACAGGGACATTCTCAGCGACTTCCTGAAATGCTAGCCATTGATCACATTACCTGTCGCAGTGCCATTTTCACTGGCCTGCACTTTTCTTCCTTCTCCGCTGCTCTTTGCCTCGCAGCCTTAATTCGCCTTTCCTTTCTCTGAGCTTTGCGGCTCTCTGCCTTCCTCCTGGCCACCACCACCTCCACCTTCCTCGCGGACTCCTCTTTGCGCCGCCTCCGCTCAAATGCCCTTCTATCAAACATTTCGTCGTCTTCATCCTCATCACTTTCACAGAGCTGCTCGAGCGTCCATGTGGTCAGGTCGTCAGGGTCGTATGTAAGAGACATAGTTTCCTTGCTGGTCACGATTTCCTCCGCCTTATATTCGACTGTGCACTCCGTTTACGTCCGCGTCCATTCACTTTACGCGACGGTCTGCATGACCCATTGATCCGGTCACTGATTGTACATAAAATACATATCCGACTAGGTTCCAGAAGGGTCATTTAACCCCTGCATTGTACCTATTACGTATGAGTGACGCTGTGTGTGAGCGTGATATCTTGTCATGTAAGGTAGGTGCAGCGAGTTCACTACATATATGAGGTAGTGGGGACAACGATACGTAGCACGGCGACATGTTCGGCAACTTCGGCGCAGCTAGCATGTCATGTGAGGTAAGTTGCAGTGAGTTCACTACATATACGAGGTAGTGTACGAACTACTACGAACATAGCTGGACAATGGTGCATAGCACAGCCACTATGCTCGGCAGGTTCGGCGCAGCTAGCATGGCATATGAGGTAGGCGCCGCGAGGTCGCTACATATATGAGGGAGTGTGGGCGGTGCGTCGCATAGCCGCTATGTTCGGCAAGTTCGGCGCATCTTTAGTTCATAGCACAGCCACTATGTTCGGCAGGTTCGGCGTAGCTAGAATGTCATGTAAGGTAAGTGCCGCGAGTTCACTACATACGCGGGGTAGTGTACAAACTACTACTATGAACATACTACACACAGTACCCCAATACACAATGAACCAAACCGTACATGACGCACATACTACGGCCACTCCGGAACTACTCCGACCACATTACGAATATGTCTACGAACATACCGGTCCACCGAGTGTTCAGAAAGGATGACGCAAACGGCGTCACAGAGATATGTACGTACAACTCACACAGGTGGTGCGCACCCCAAGCATATTGAGACGAGAAGCGATGTAATCTTGGCAGGGCATACACATCATTGGCATCAGGTGCGTGATTCCCAACATATGCAATCGGTGATCAATCCAATCGAAGACGTCATACCACGCATTTCAATTTATGCGTGAAATGCGCCATACGATACAGTACGAACCAACGTCATATTGCGCATTTAGAGGGTCAGTTTACATGCGTGATATGACGTGTGATGCGAATCAAGATGATATGCTGGGCTGTGGGGTGGGGCGATATATATATATAGCAAACAGAATTACAGCACTCAGCAGACGACACAAGATGGTTGGCAAACAAAAGGAGAAAGGTGGGGGGACAGGCAAGGTGAGAAGACGCCAAGATGTAGACGAGAGGATAGGACTGATAACACGAGCAATTGCAGGGAAACAGTACATCGACAAAGGTGGACGAGAAACCACACGGAAAAGTGCAGTCAACTGACGGGGAACACCACAGCGCACCAACGTGGGGGACACCCTGCTGTTAGACCAGCGCACCGGCAGAGAGGGTAGCGGACGGTTGGAGGCCTCTGTGACCCGCAAGCTGGCGTTGGAGGAGCAGGGGCAGAAGGCGATCATGGGCTATGCCCGGTTAGACTTGATCGAACACAAGACGGAAATTCGCTTCGGGACGTGGAACGACCGACCGCTGCACATGCAGCAGGTGAGTCGGCTGATGCAATCGTTTTTGACCAACGGCGCGGAAAGGTTCTCATTCGCGAAGGCGATCCCGCTGGTGGTGAAGAAGGGGGATCTGAAGACGGGAACGTACGCAAGCGCATGCACGTCGGGCGTGGACGCAACGCAGGAGCTACCTCTGCTGGAACTTCAAGACGAGGCGAAAGGTAAGAGGCGACTGGTGGCTGCAGGGGGGCAGCATCGCGTGCATGCAGTGGAGGCATGGATGAAGTCGCTGTCGAAGCAACACACGGAACTGTCCAAAGAGCGAGCGGTGCTGGAGCGACAGGACAGCCAGGCAGCGGGTGCGGGAATGGACATCGAGCGAGAGAACAAAACTCGGAAGCCAAAACGAGACGCGTTGCAGGAGACCCTCGCACTGGGCGGGCAGTGGATGGTGGTGCTGTATGATGCAGGTGAGCCACGAGCATTGGTCCATGAACCGCCAATGGCCTGACAGTGTCTTTCTCAAGAGAAAGTCGATCGCGAACTTGGACTCCATCTGTCGCAGAACGAGAGCGATCACGTGTATCGACAGACGCCCGAGGAGGGTCTGGTCCACATGTTCAGGACCCTGAAGGAGAGCGGGAAGACCTTCCAGGACGTAGAACCAAAGGAAGGGGTGACGGGAGCGCCACGAAAGTGGGCAGAGCTTCTGTCCCAAGACTACGTATGGGCGATGATGGAGCGTATGGAGCCTATGGGGATACACATGTTCGATGGGACGTTGGACGTGAGACTGCACAGGTTCCACAGCACGATGCTCGGAACGGGCGGAGGAGTGAGTGAATCGTTTTTCAATTATCCCGGAGGGGCTGGCTGACGCTGTAACAGATCTTGTCGTACATGGTAGCACAGATGGAAGACTTCGTACGTCTATGTTTCAACGATATGGAGGTGGACGAACCCAAAGTGGACGTGCTGGTGAAGGCTGCAGAGCAGAAGCAGGAGAAGGGGAGGCTAGGGCGAGCGGAGCTGCGAGAGATATACGCAAGCATGAAAGAGGCTGGAAAGAAGACGAATGCAGGGCGTGGAGCGGTGTACACGATACGGCAGTGCATGGACGACGCGTTCGTGCAACATCTTGGACCGTTGTTACGTTTCACTTTTTCTTTTCACTTCGTCTTCGTCCTTCGTCTTCACTCGGACTACGTCTTCGTTGCCGCATAGGCCGTTAGGGTCTCGCTTATGCCATTGCCCTTGACCCACACTAATTCCA
>JBBPNX010000113.1:0-39267 GCA_038091155.1 Harrya chromipes
CTCTCGCTTGATGCGCTCATTTGAATTGTTAAACATGGTACACGTCCTGGTATATTGGAGTATGTATACATGCAAATGTTTCTGTAGTAAACCGCTTGGTAAACCGTAAATATTTATGTCGCAAAACACATCAACTATCATGGTACACTGGCAAATCGTCCGTCCACCTCTCATACTCGTCGACCACCTCCTGCAGACCTTTGTCTCAACAAACCGCGACGATGCGCCTGTGCTACAGGAACCGTATTGGCACGTGTCAGTAAGTTGGTACAACTTCATGTATCGTACTAGTCACTCTACGTATGATGCATCCCCTTTCTCTCTTTCTGCACATATCGAGGCAAGTTCTTGGCTCAAAAAAAAAAATTGAAGGTGCCGCAAGGTTTATCATACGGTGGAAATCTGATCAATGATTCCATGTTTTCCACAGACGACTCATAATATCTTCAGAGTTGTCCAAAACGTGAGTTTGCCCTTTTGGAAAACCAGTTGAGGCCCCCCAAAGTTTGCGTAGGTCATCCGTCGGTTTGTGCCATCGACTCCATATGTATTCAGGGCGCCTGCCTCATTACGTCTTGATCAGCATCACTAGGTGTTTTGCGATTCCCCTGGTCTTACGTTCGGTTGATCACCGTTACCATCCATGCCCTGCCTCGACTCACGGAATTCAAGCATCCGACATACCTACTTATGTATGATCATGGGCGACCATTTATCGGATTTTTATCCCTAAGTTCTAAGTTCTAACAACACGACCATATTGATTTGCTTCTATTCTCCATTACGCAGCGCAAATACATCGAGAGTGGACGACTAGCAGTCCAGGTCGCGAAAACTTGGGGGTGCTATTGGGGTAGGTCAAAGCTTTTGCTCTCGTCATATTCTTGGTTTACGTTGGCTCAGGGTATGCGCTCAAGGGGCGCTTCCTGACTTTTGGGACGCTGGAATTTTATACGTGCCTCTCATCTCACTTTGGACCCACATGTGGGTACACACCTTGACAGAATTCAGGGGTTGATCTACAGAGATCATATACATACATGGTCCGCTGACCGTATGGACGCCCCTCAGCTAGCGCGACATATGGTCAATTCCACGACGACCTCGTCGATGCCATGGAGAGAATCCCCAAGGCGTGTAATGCTTGTTCCCCGATCTCGCCAGCTGGGAAGTGGAAAGGTTTTATTGGCGTTTCTTGACTATTGTACTGCATTGTTACAGAAATATATCCGCTCTCTCTCCCGGTCAAGCCAAGTTCTGTGATCCGAGGGCCTCGCAAGACGTCTAAAAACCCCTGTCAGCATGTGTACGGGGCATAGCTGTCACTGGTCAAAATAATTTGCAAGCGCCGTAAGTAATATGTATGTACAAGAACCCTCGATGTTGACGCGACTGTTTGGAGAAGGAACGATTGGGCATGACGACTACACGAAAGACTACACGATCTAATCTAATAATTCATTCACTTGAACTGGGAAGAACGTCAATATCTCGAAAAAAACGCAATGAAACAGGAAACTCACGTTCTTTCCATCCTTCCAGGCCTTACCATCGATCTCCAAATCCCAAGCAAGCGCACTCTCGAAAAACTTTTTGTCATCTTCGTTGTCCAATTCCAACTTCTTGTACTCGTAACTCTCCCAATCAGGCGCGCAATCGACGACAGCTTTGACATCTGGGCCCCGGAGAATCAATACGCCAGAAATGACGGATGCGTTGGATTCTCCAAGGACACCGATAGAGCCAAAAAGGTATTTACGCGAGGCTTCAAGGCGATTGAAGAAGCCACCGATTTGGTTGGAAGACATAAATATGAGCGTGAGCTCCTCGTTGTACTTGAAGTCGACACGCCAGACTGAGAAGCCTTCCTTATCGAAGCTGTTCGTCGCGCAATCATCAGTGGATTCTGGCGACGCAGTAGCAGAGGGACACACTTAGCATAGAACCACTCAATGGCACCATTGGGTCCACGAGTGTCCTTGTTAGAGTATGCGCGTTTCCAATCCTCAAGATTGAAGGAAGATTTTGGCAAGAGATCAAGGGGGTTCTTGGCCTTTGGTTCCTCTGGAACGAGGTTTCCGTCGTCCTCATCATCGACTTCCTCCGCTTTGGGTTTCTCCTTCTTTTCCTTTGGTGCAGCAGGAGCGGGTGCAATTCTTGGCTCCTTCTTGGGAGGAACGTACTGAAGTATCTTTTCGACGTACTCGACCTCGCCGAAGATCTCCTTCAACTTTGGCTGGTTGACGATCGTTTCAAGGTGGCGGATGGTGTTCACGAGTTTCGAGCGGGCCTCGGCGTCAAACGTGACGCCGACAGCACGGGAGAGGGCACCAGCGATGCTGATGTCAGCGAGGGTGATACGCTCGCCAACGAGGAAAGTGCGCGTCAATAGATGCGCGTCAAGGGTGTTAAGTGCCCTGGCTTGGCGTTCGATGAGAGTTGTATGGATCTATAAATGGGTGATGAGATTTTGCGATATTGAGAAGGTAGGGGCGTACAGCCTTGTTGTAAATGAGAACCCCCCTGAGCATCTGGGCGGTGGTCAACGTTGAGTTATCGATCTCACTCTCGGCGAAGTGAATCCATTGCTCGACAAGAGCTTGTTCCTCTAAGGTGGCTCCGAGAAGGTTAGTGTTTTGGGAGAGTGTTGCGACTGTGAAAATGAGATTTAGCTTGCGATCAGAACAGACAAAGAAGAATGTGAGAATGAGTCAGAAAGCCCGACAACATGTCGACATCGCAAGTTAAGACAGGAATAACTGATACAAAGATGTTTTCGTCTTTCCCGATCGCGCCGCGCGATCCGTGGTTAAGGGGAAGATGAAGATACGCACGGTAGCGGGCAATAGCAGCACCCTCGGTGAGGTTAAGACCGTTGGAACCCTCAAATGCGGGGATCTTTCCATGGGGGAACTTTGCGAGAAATTCAGGCTTCTTGTTGTCCTCGAAATGCTTGTAATCAGCGACGATTTCGAGTTCGAGGCCGCCGAGAGCAGCGACACTCCTGATCTATGACACGTCAGAACGGCCATGAGGATTTACGTGTACATGGACTCACGATTTTGGTCTGGCGCATCTGCGGGACCGAGTAAAGCTTTCCAACTGGCGCCATTTTTCGCAGACGATGAGATGGAAGAGATGGAAAGATGTGTCTCCGTCCTTTTTTTTTATCAGCGCGTCTTATCGATCCATCAAATTTAACTAATTAAATAATTATCTCATGGACTCTGACAGCGACGTCTCCGACAACGACCAGACCCATCTCAACGACGTCCTCAACGACGCCGACGCCGACCCGCAATACACCCGCGCCGCCTTTGACGCCTACTTCGTTCATGCCGCCTCTCGCGGCCGCACCTCCGCCAACGTCTTTTCCGCACGCGTCCTCCCGCTCACCCAGGAGGAATACAATGATGCTATAGCCGCCTACGATGCCCGTAATGTTGATACCCAGCCCAGAACAGGCTGGTCTGGTCCCCACGATGCCCGCACTGCCTTCCGCCGCTACGCCCACGAACTCGATCAGGGTTTTAACCTCGTTTTCTGCGGCTTCGGCTCAAAGCGCGTCGTCCTCAATGACTTCGCGTCTCAAGAACTCGCACGTCGTGGTAGTGTAGTCGTCGTAAACGGCTTTCACCCCAATACCTCTCTCAAAGACGTGCTTGCCTCCATAGAGCGCGTTCCCGGGGTCACCAATACTGCTGCCACCGGCACGGACGCACAGATACGCCGCATCTGTTCCTTCTTCTCCGCCTCCGACGCGCCACGCGCGGGTCATCTATACCTTGTCATACACAACATCGATGCGCCACCCATGCGCGCCTCCAAAATGAGAAATGCGCTCTCTCTCCTTGCCCTTTGTCCCAATATCCATCTTGTCGCATCCGTCGACAGACTTGGCGCTCCTCTCCTCTGGTCCTCCTCCGAGCTCCTCGCACGCAAGGTCTCCCCTGGGGATGCTGCTGCGTCTCACTCTCCCAAACGTGGATATGCCTTTCTTTGGCATGACCTGACCACCCTTATGCGCTACGATACAGAACTCTCATTCGCGGATCGCTCCTCCATCTCCGGTGCATCGTACGCCTCGACTGGCGGTCGCTCAGCGCTTGCAACAACTGCTGCTGCTGGCGCTGGCACACCGCTCACGGAGACTGCGGTTACCCACGTCCTCGCAGCTGTCACTTCCAAGGCTAAGAAGTTGTTTGCCCTCCTCGGCACAAAACAACTCGCAAACGTAGAGGTTGCTTCAGGTACTACAGCTGGTTCAGACGCCCAGCCTACTACCGATATGGCGCAATTTGGACTCGACTATGACGCGCTATTCTCTTTTGCCAGAGAGAATTTCATTGCAACGAGCGATACGGCACTGAGGGCTTTGTTGGGTGAGTTCAAGGATCACGGCTTGATCCTTACTGGTACCGCCAGCGGAGGTAGCGGAAGTGGGGATTTTCTTTGGATACCGCTCAGGAAAGAAAGATTGGCGAGGGTACTCAAGTCGATTGAAACTGAATCGTCATAATCTAGAAACCGTGCGAGTAAACCTTGTAGCCATATCATATCCGAATATCAACCAAGGCTCTGACGATCTTGATTGCGGAGACGTAGCCTGAGTGGCTGCACTCCAACTTATGTTACGCGCTCACTTAGCGAAGACAATTTCAACGAGAATCCCCTCCCAGAGCTTGCACGATAGGACCTCGTCGGGCTTACGGAATTTTGTTACAAACAAGAGCTCATTCGACTGGTCTGCTAGCTTCTAGGAGGCCCGAGCGAGTATCTAGCTGGAACATCAAGGTCGGTCGGTTCCTTGGGTGAGGTTCTGATGTGTTTCCTCTTTTTCCAGGGTCACGGTTCTCGAACCCGGATCATACTGAACTCGGACAGCCCGAAACTTTTCTCGCACTGCGTCCCTACACCTTCAGCTTACGCGAATCCGAGCATTCTACCGCGCGCAATTTTGCGAGACGTTTCTTTCGCACAGATGCACTATCGCGTACGTCAGAAAAGCTAGAGAGCCATGGAATAAGGTGCCCAAGGGACGTCACGGAAAACTGAACTATATGTCCTAGGCACAACTCCATGCCATCCAGTTACTATACCGATGAACTTCCGGTGGTCACATCAATAACCTGATTATTGAATCAGAGGCGCGAGTCGGGGGGATGACTGATTTGACTGATCTAGCTTTGTGACGGTTTCGGCAGCTAACGACCAGCGATTTAGACCTATCGATGGAAGTTACTTACGTCAGGCTGGTAGGGACGATCGCGCCACCCAAATTACTTGTACGTCGGTGATTCTTGTTTTCTGGGCGCAAGTCTAATCCCGCGTTTGCGCCCCACTTCATAGCGGCGACCTCCTCATGTCGCTTGCAAGATCTCTTCCGACGG
Source organism: Harrya chromipes (assembly GCA_038091155.1). Classification (NCBI taxonomy): domain Eukaryota; kingdom Fungi; phylum Basidiomycota; class Agaricomycetes; order Boletales; family Boletaceae; genus Harrya; species Harrya chromipes. The sequence goes on from JBBPNX010000113.1 coordinate 5,391, forward strand.
GATTCGAAACTCCCATCACGTACTTCTCCGTCATCTACTTCACCATACGAGGGTGATGAGAATTGCGAAAAGAAGTAAGCGTCATGTTTGGAAATCTGTGCGAAGATGACTCGACGGATATGCAATGCGCCAGATACAGCAAAGACTGCGAAAAATATAAACAGCTCGTCCTCTATCGTATTATCCCATGGGTATAATTAGGTTCATACCGTTCCTTTGAACCACGGATACTTGTCAAATCAATATGAGGAATGCGTGGTCGATGCGGCAGATCGAAATAGGTGCGCCAATTCTCTTATTCCACGGTCACCTGAGATCTTTCCGACCACAAACACTGATTCTGTCAGCTTGCCCAAACGAAGAGATGCGCTTTTTCTTGTCAGCATGATATATGTAAAAACAGGCCCAAGCTGGCTGATCCCAGGGCATGAACATTGGTAATCATCCTCACAAGTGCTTAGCCGTCCGAGTATCACAACTATGTCCGATACCAAGGTCTGGTTTGGTACGCTGTATGACTATCCTTTAGGTAGCGACATTGCTTATTTGCTCCAGTAACAGGCGCCTCGTCTGGTTTTAGCCGCGCCATGTCCGAGCATTTGCCATCGGCCACAAAGTCGTCGCTACCCGACATAAACCCAAGACCCTGACCGCACGCTATCCTCCTACCCGGCTTCTCGTCGTCACGGTGGACGTGGCCAATAAAGCCGAGATTATGGCTGCGTTTGCAAAGGCAGAGCAAGTCTTTGGCCAAATCGACGTCTTGTTCAACAATCCCGGAGTGACTCACGGGGGAGGTCGAGTTTATGGACGAAACGATCCGAGAGGTGAATAAACCGGTCGGAGGGAGGTTGCTGCAGGTGTCGTCGAGGCTTAGTCTGATGGGCGGTGCTACGTACCATTAATGTTGATATGGTTGGTAACAGGGATTTTGGTAGGTCGACGGTCCATGCCGTTTCTTTGGTGTGAGGCTTACAGACCCGCGTTTCTAGCCTTGGGATCCCGCTGAATCTCTGGTAGACGAGCTTGACTGGCATGGAACATCAAGGTAAGAGTCTTTACATGTGCGTTGTCGTCGCTTTAGCCATGTTCTAAGTCCCATGTTTCGACTTTCTATCGTTTTTCTTTTCTCGAAGATCACGATCCTCGGACCAGGGGTCGACCGGACCGGGCTCTGTCAAAAGAAGAATCATTTCCTCGCGGTACCTGCATCCCGGAGACGTGGACCCAGGTCTCCACGTATCGCAGTTCCGTCAGCAGCTCGTCTCGTCTCGACGGCGACGTCACAAAAGCGGCGGTCGTGATCGAACAGTTTTCCCGACTCGAGGATGCTCCAATACGGTTTCCGTTGCAAAAGCGCATCGCGGCGGCCATGAGGGCAAGGCAAAGGGGCTGCAGAAAGTGACGGACAAGCATGAAAGGTGGGCAGACGATCTCTACCATGATAGTCGAAAACGTCGAGGAGACAACTTGAAGGTTCGCATGTACGTGTATCAAGGCTGTCCTCTCGAACTAACCTGGCTTTCTCTGAATCGTCGTCACATCTCCGTCGAACATACGGCCGTGTTCATCAACGCAGAGGTGGCTCTTGGCACGAGCGAGGTGTCTTTGATGGCAACTTCTTGGGGGGTTGACGCCGAGACCGAAGGGAGGTCAACAACCCCAAGGGGACGCCGGGAAGTCCTCGTGACTACACAATGATGTTGTACTCTGTCGATCTGGACACCTGGGACGATGGTGTTTGGGCAGACCCAACGTTCTTGCAAACGGTTTCAGAGGATACCGACGAAACGTGGCCGCAACGTTTCCAAGTAAGCACCGCAATCTCAACGCCCCGATCTTAATTGCGAACTAATTTTATGTCTTATCTTTAGAGGGGGCCTTTGGACAAGCGACGCCACCGCTTTTGCCTCCACGTCGTTCGTCCACCTCGGAGCACCCACCCACCACTTCCTGGACCTCCATATCCCATTCCGGCTCATCACAGCTCACTCCACGCCGACTACATGCTATCTGCGAGGTTTTCCGGCAGCTCGGGCTCCTGTCCCAGGCCGGAGAGCGCAAAGCACCTTCTCCCTCTCCTCGCAGCTCAAGGAGCGACTTCCATAGACCCACGATAGTGTGGATCAAAAGTTGAGCATCTTCGTTGTGATTTCGATGTTATACGCGATGGACAATACGAGCACTGTCACACCTGGGGAATATTCCCTCTGCTGGTCCAGTACTTCGAAGACAAATTGTGTGCCCACGGCTCGTCTGTGCATTCGACTTTGCCCATGATGCCAAGAGCCACCTCCGCGTTATTAGACACGCCATTGGTTGGCCAAAGACCTCTTCCACTTCAAGTTTTTGGAAAGAGTAGGAGGGTGATCGTTCAATTAACGAGGACCTCGAGTTCGTGCAGGTACATCCACTTGCTTTCCAGATCCATTTTTGGGACATTCAGTTCCGTGTGACCATAATCAGATCATGATGAGCCTGCGGTACATGCGTGTATGTACAATGAGGGCTCCACTATGAACGACATGGATTTGCATAACGCGCCAAGGCAGAGCTTGATATTGGACAGGACTATTTCACGTCGCAAGCCGGATCACCATAACTCGTTCGATAATAATCCGTAAGTCAGATGAGGTGGCTCTGGGCGAAGGTTCTCGTTGACTACAGATCGTCTCCAGATGACTTTCGCCAAGTGGGCACATGACCAAAGTTGGCATGTGGGTTTCGAGTATTCACAGTCCATATGACGCCACGAGGATTAGAAAGAGAGTTCTCGACGAGGGATGTTTCGTGATGGGAAGCATGATCGTGACCCTCAATGTATGCTGCAATGTTGACTCGCGGCAGGACACCACAGAAATTCTGTGAAGAACAGTTACTCAGTGTGCCAACACAGTGCGGCCAGAGTTAGGGTATGACGGCAGAGTCAGACGAGGTCGAGTTGAATCGGCGCGAGAAAGACACAGGAAGTGAGGGGAAAGTAGGGAGCGTTTTCCGGTTCGACATGGATGCATCTGGCGTGAGCTGCAAGGGCGCGAGTCGCTTCGCAGTGAGCACGGTATGCGCGAGGACCCTAGGATAAATTCTGTTCAGGGTAGATTTACATGTCAAATTCGATCAGATTCCTATTTATAAAAATTGAACACTACGAAACCGATATCTCAGTTCGTTGAGCGGTGGTGCTTGAATCGAGACTCGGACATCTCTCTCAGTACTTGTAGTTCCCTACATGTCACTATGCCAAATACCCACCATTCATATACGTAGCGCGAACTTCGGACGGACCTACTTAATAGCAAGATGCTCTCCTATTCGCGGCTGTAGAAGCTAGCGTGCCCAGGCGTAGATTGGACCCTGTCCACTTCCACTGGCCCGGGCTCGGCCATCCCAGCCACCCCACCCGTCTCTCTGACATTTTCCGCCCCCTCGTTCTGCTCAACATCCGCGAACCTGAGCGTGGTCAGGGCGCTGCGGCCAGATAGTGTCGACAAGTTGAGCCCAGTGACAATCCCGCCTCCGCGCCTCCCTCGGACATCACGCGCGTACAGCTCGCGCATGCTCATGATGAATCGAGGGGTCAGAGTGTACACAGGCACGTATGTCGCAGCACTCGTCAATATTTGCTGCCACCCTGGTGTTTCATGTATGCCCCGGGCGCCCAGCATGTTAAACAGAAAGACGCTGTGATGGAAAATCTCGTCAGTGTAGGGGGTAATTATATAGGCATGTGGGAAAGAGGACGTACGCGACGAAGTAGAGGATGCCGTGTCGAGCAAGCAGCTTCATATACCGATTGGATTGCCACTTTTTAGTCGCGCGGTACATTTGAAGAGACTCTCTTGCTGATTGGACCACGGCTAGGAAACACGTCGCTGCACCAAAAGCAATTTGCAAAAAGATAGACGCTTGGCTCCAAGTATCTGTGATCAGCGGTTGATTGAATGAGCAAACGGAAAAATCGAGTATATGAATGGTCAATGCTGACGCCGACAGGTAATCAGCGTAGTGACCCACGTATTCACTTGGAATTACATACTCTGTGTGTTCTGAGTGTTGATGGCGGTGGTGGTGACAACGAAGATGATTTCAGCAAAAAACAAAGTGAGGATGGTGCGAAGGATAATCTTCGATCGATAATACATTGCCCACACACAGATGACCACCACAACTGTATGCATCATCACATCATCATGTTTCATTCCTGAATGTGAGCTGCACTGTAACTCACGATCAGCTGCACCGAGAAAAAGAATGTATGTCCATAGGCCAATGACATTCAATGTTGCACCTTTTGAGTGTTTTAAGCGGAGCAAGTGAGGTGACCTTTGGACGTATATGCTTACAACTGTCAATGGACTCATGCATCAGCTAATTTGAGAATTGATGGTAGGATGAGTACGTGCATCTATAAGCACACGCTTCAACGGAATGGCAAGTCATTGTCATCGAGAAAATATACCTCTAAAGGACCAGGTACGAAGGTACTTCCGACTGGGGGGGGATTAAAAATTGATCCACACGTTCAAGTACATTACATACGAAGGGCGGAGGCTCTGGTGAACATTCGGAGTGAGCATCACTATGTGGTCTTGCAAGAATCACGGACTCACCCGAAACTCAGAAGGGCACAATAACGAACCTATAAAGGTGCTTAGTTTGTTACAGGCGGTGATAACACCTGCCAGTGGGAATTTCAACACAGACGAGAATGAATAACATGGACACCCAGGTCCACTGATTGCTCTGTGGTCTTATCAGGAATACGTTGGCTGTGAAAATGGCTGTCCGCTGACCCAAATGTATTCTACCTTCATGGGATTAGTGTGGAAAACCTTTCCATGCATGGTATGCAAGTTATACCTCTTTTGAAAATGTAAGAACTGGTAACAGACAAGTTAGCACATCACTGTTGGAACGAATCCATAGCTATTAACCATAGTCATATCCGACGGCAGTAAGCACGACAACTGAGATGAGTTTGTGAGATTAATCTGAGTGCAAGGTGTCTGAACATACCAGTGGCATAGTTATTGTCCTCAATGGAGGTCAAGGCAGCACTCAGGAGAGCAGACTCGGACATGGTCTCGATTTATGTGCCTGGTCGGCGAAGCGCGGAAGAAAGGACGTACATACGCTTCGACGGAGCAGAGTCTTGATATACATACTGTGACACAGCACACAGCGGAGTCATTTGTGTTGCCATCAAATTCGTATGATAGCCGTGCGGGAATGGCTATGATGCAGTTGATTGGGCCGGTGAAATGTTGTGGCCCGAGACAATGGCCAGAATACGTCACTCGTATTGCGATTCGACCAGTATGAGTGATCGTATATATGGCTAATACTCATTCGTTCAGGTTCAGAGTCAAGAGAGCGAGACGAGCACCCGGCTGTTTCACGCTTCTCTCGAACAGATGTTACTACTAAATCGGGCTCAGCGCGCACTAATTCACATCATGCATTGCTTATGAGTCCTGTGCTTCCCGGCTCCAACATCATTTAGTACAGCACCAGTGGTGCGTGAATCAGAATCGTGATGGGGCGTTATAAATAGGTCGGTATCTGACGCCAGTGTGTTTGCGGATACCTGTGGGTAGAATCACACTGTCGGCTTGAGCATGCAGAAGTAGAATCGAAAAAAACCACTCACGGATTAGGTGGAGATTTATTTCTACGTCTATAGATCTGACACCGTTGGTGTATTCGGCCTGCAATACTAAATTTAGGCGCCGTGTGACACGAAAGGACTATGGATTACCTTTTGTTTGACTCTGCTCCCCGTCGTCTTCAAGCCCTAGAGTCCAGACTCGAGTGCCTAGTGACAATGACCATGAATTTCGCAAATCGTCCAGTCCGACCAAGTCGTCTAATGAGGCAGACATCCTCGATAGATGTGCCATCAGTTGGCCATCAGTGGCGCAAACCATTGATAATTGATCCGATGGCCTGCGCCAAATTCTTGAGCTGGTTTACAAAGGTAGACGGAGGCAAACTCTGATGTGAAAGCTATGTAAATGAGTCTTCTCTGTGGAAAACATCTGATGCGGCCGTGAAATTTGGTATCACGTTGTGAAGCACTGAAGATGGATGGGTCATATCATTGAACATTAAAGTACATATTGACCGCATCCGAGTCCGAGCGTCACGCGTCACGCGTCACGCTTGTCTGTCCGTTTCTTCGGTGACGGCGCCTCTTCACCCCAAAGCTAGCCCTTACGAGAGAAATCTTTCACTATCAGAATTCACGCCGCCAAACGAGGTTATCCGTACTTAAGTGTGTACTTGCCGAGTCGCTGGCATGGCTGCCAGTATGTCACTGTGGTACATATCCGGTCCTTCGTTCTTGCCATGATAAAAGTAGGTTGTTCAGATTCGCCAACGTCTGCGCCGCAGACGGTTTCAGTCGAAGCTTCGACTTTGTCGGTGATACTTTCCCGTTCCACACCACACCATCAGTTTCTCCGGCGACTTGACGCCGCAGGACACCAGTTCACGAGGACACAATCACTTCCGACGACACTTGCAACATTCTCTGCGGGAAAAGAGTGCCGAAGTGTCTCAGCGTGCCACCGATCCAGATTCCCCTCGGGGTATAAGAAGCATGATTTAGGGTGATCGTTCTACTGCCCAACCCTTCTTTTCACCTGCGCAATAGCATCGTCAAGCTCATGCTGCGTACCATCCTTTCCTTTGGCTTTCTAGCCTTGGCTCTGGCTAGTCCTACTGGAGTGCTCCAGTTTCGACAAATCACATATTACCCCCCAACATCCGACGATGCCAGTAGTGAAGCTTGTTTATCCCTCCAAAACAGCTGCAACGCCACTACCGTCGATCTCAGCAATTTCTATAGCTATGTTCCGTGCATAATGCTCACGACCTGTGCCTCGATCGTCGACTTGGAGAACCCCGCACAGGTTTTGCGAACAAGCGACGCTCCGGCCAATCAACCTCAACTTACCGAAGAGGTGTGCATTGCTCCTCGACCAGCATATAATCACTGAATCTCCTGAGGATTTCTAGACTTTCTACTCGATGACTAACGGGAACTCGTACATGACCCAGCAAAATTATATTGATGCCTACTACGGTGCACTCTCGCAGACACCTAATCCTGTATATCCTGACGAGTAGGCTTCCCAAAAATCATATTCTAGCATATAATGTGTGACTTACTGAGTCGATTCAAGCGTCACTTACGTGATGGGACAATGGCAAGCTATCGCTGCATGGGCTGGCTTTTGTGATACGTTGAACATCCCCTACAGCAACTTTACGGTACGATTCGTGTATTCCGATTGAGGGACACATTCACTTTTTTTTTTTTCGCAGGATTGGTTGGAGTATTCTTCCGTCCCCGGGGTCTGCCCCGCTGTGTCCTCCTGTGACGCTGCCGTCGCAGCCAACATCAAACCCTGTGTCCCGCAGCCCATCACCGACAATGGCTCGTGCCAAGAGATGGTGAACCAGTGTCAACTTTGGGTCTGGGATGGCCTCTTCCAGAACGAGTACTGTGTTCTTGCGAGCTTCTGCTATGCGTGGAGCAACACGGACATTCTCCTTCAGAGCGAGTACCCATCTTATATCACAGCTCCCACCACCTCCCAGCAGGCCAGGCTCTCCGAAGACGTTTTTTACAACATGACGGGTGGCGCACCGACCATGTCTCAGCAAAACGCTATCGATGCTTACTATGGCGCGCTGGTATGTTGTTGGCTTTCGCTGTATCTTACCTTGGTTTTGACAAACGCTCCCAAGACTGGGACATGGATTTCCGCGGGTGGACCCTTTCCAGCCGAGACGCCGGAGCGGACAACCAACAATGGCCCGTACCCCACCTCGTACGTGATCATCACTTTGTCTTGGAGAACGTCTAGTCGAACTGACCTGTGTATTTCAGGTCTGAATACGTGATCGATTTCTGGGCCGTCATCAGTGCATGGACTGGATCCTGCGACACGCGCGAAATTCCGTACTCAAACCTGGCCGACTACCTCTCGTATGCTGCGGGAAGTGGCTATCACCCAACGTGTTGATTTTGATCATCCTTTGGCAATTCATCGCATGGATATGGACTTATCGACTGTTCTTTTTTGATGGTTTCTTGCACGTTGATTCCGTGGTGCTTGCTGCAGACTGACTTTTATGAATTCATAGTACATCTTTACGGTACCTACTCTCGGACTTGTAATGGAACTCTTCTTTCGAGATCGTTCTTGTGCGACGCCAGTGGACCTGCAAATGCAGAACAATACGTAAGGGTCTTCAAGGAAGACCAGCCGTTCATTTTATCAGGACTGGGTGAAATGTTGCGAAACCGAATTGGCAGATGAGTGTCCAGGCTGGAGTAACCCCCATTTCACAACTTCCAGGGTAGTACCCCGCGACGTCGCCTGCATCCCATCTCACCTTGACGCCCATCGTCTGTGCACATATACGTATACTGTACATTCAGCAAGGGGGATGGATAATGCGAGTTTGCAGCAGTCGTTGAAACAGAACCGTAGCTCGACTTTGCTCGGGGCGGACATGACTGGTTGCCAGTCTGTCAGATCCTCAGACCTGAGTTGGATTTTTCGAATCTAAAGGGTGAACGGGCAGGAATAGAGCTGATGTCACGTACTCTTACTTGCTATTTTCGTAAAGTGATTTGTGGTTCTTTGCTCTCGGACTGGCCACTTTTTTTTATAGAATGCATTGATGCAGGATGCGTTGTATGGGACGACTCTGAAACCACAGGCATCTGATGATTGTACAAGCGTGGCCACGATCAATTTCACAACCTTTGCGAACATGTCTTCTCTATCCTCTTTGCGAACAAATCACAGCACTACATCCCACTGATGCTCCCCGCCACACTCTCTACCGCACTCTTGAAATTGTGCGTCTCCCGGACAACGCTGTCGTTCTCGTCCTCGGCACACTCGGCAATGAACGTCGCCGTTTCGCCGACGAATCCTAAAAGCAGCATTTGTGAGCACGATATCGAGTCGAGTTGTTGGATAACCGCGGCGCCAAGAACGTCAGCGTATGGACAGGTGACTCACCGACAAGTTTACCCCCTTCGGCTTTCCACATCTCTGTTGCGCATGCGAGCGCCAGGATACGCACGCGTGCGTCCTCGGAGCGCGTGTGCATGAGAAGATCGAGGTTGAGGCGCTTGAGCAGGTCAGCTGACGTGCTGGGAAGGACGGTGATGACGGCAACAAGACAAGATACCAAGGCGTGAGGCGCCGTTTTCAGTTCTGTCTCTGACGATGTGAGGTGGATGAGGGATGAGGTGGGCAAGCGGACGGCGATGGGCACTTGAGACAGCACGTGTGGAATAAGCGTAGACAACTTGTCTTCACGCCAAAAGACTGTAAAAGAAGATGGGTTTGGTTAGGGCCAATTCATGAGTGAGACGTACCGCCGTCGTCAGCTTCCAGGGACTTTGTCAAGGTTGTAATCACACCAGACCACAATGCAAAGTCCGTCGGGGAGGTTTCTAATGAAGACGTCAAGGTTTGCAACACCTCGGTGAGAGGACGCAAAAGCATGGACATGTACGGATTCATCAAACCCTGTTGGGGAAGCAGCCGGAAAATCAGAATATCGCTACCCATGGGTATAAAAACACGTACCTTGAAGTAGTCGAGCAAGGCAGCGTACACATGACAGAAGGTAACCCTCCTCTCGTCCGTCGCTGGTGTGGTCAAGTCAGCTTCATCGCCAAGCCATCGGCGACGTCACACGCACCCTTTTCGTCTACAAACGCCCAGTCGTGCATACGTCGAAACAGCGGTCTGAACGCGTTCTCGTTGAGCTTTACGACGAGTTCAGTAAACGCCGATATCACGTGGGACTCGCCCTGTCAGAATTCCAAGGTGAGTCTGCATGATTCTTTCGACTGTCAATGTAACGACACGCCGAACCTCTGTGAACCCAAATGCCATCTTCACATCGAAGGCTTCCAAAAATACCTTGAATATCGGCCGCAAGTTATCAAGGACTTCCGCACGAGGAGCCGTGTGCAGAGCTTTCTTAAACAGCGTAAAGTATGCCATTATGCCATGAATGCACTCCTGATGCGTTGTCTCGTCACCACTTCAGACGAATTTGCAACACATGCCATACCTTGGTTGGCGCCTTGTCCACCTTGGGCCAAAGTTCGTACAACACAGGGAGCAACACCTCAGGCGACGTTCGTTTCGAAATCGCCTTGGTCAGACTAGCGAGAGGATTGTTTTGTGCGACTGACGAAGCGCTATAATCAACATAGAGCATCGCAACCTCAGTCAAATCTTGTGCCCCATAGAAAGCAGGTAGGGACGAGAGTAGACTGTGAAGGGTTGCAAGAGAAGCTTCCCCCACATCGGCGACCGCTGAGCAGCCAGTGAGTAGCGGGACGACAAGCATGTCGCAACACGTACGCGTCTTCCCTTTGAGACCTTCGCGAAGGATCGATATGCATTCTTTAGTGATATCCCTAAAGTGAGGGATGATCCGTGGCCCGAGCGCCGTGCTTATGAGACCGTCTCAGACCCATGCATGGTGGGACGATACAAGGACTCACATAAAGCACGGCAAAACCGACATCCCCGCTGCGGCTGATGTCCGCGATCGCACCACTTTGAGAATGTGTGGCAAGGTAGACAGGAGCGCCGTCTCTTCTCCGTTATGACACGTGGATCCGAGTGCCTTGAGCGCTGAAAGCGCTGATTCGACCAAGGAGCCAGCGGATTGATGCTCAATGATGTCCCGGATGAGACCAACGAGTTCAATAATCATTGCTTGACATTCCTCGCGCAGTTTTTCAGTCACGAGCGACATCCTGGCGGAAAGGACCCCAAGTGCTTCCGTCTTGATCTAGCACGAACACCGTCAACCCACATAGCAAAGGAAGACAACCACCAGAAGCCGGGTCACGTACCCTTGTATCGTCAGAAGCCAACATCACCCGACTTGCAACCAAGAACTCTCTTGCGGAGATGACGTTCATGATGCGCTCGATGGCAGTCTGAGCTGCCGAGACGATAGCCGCCGAATCACTTTCTGAGGCAAGACCTGTCGGAAGCGTCGCGAGATCCAACAGGTGCGTGACGATATCAGTGCAGTTACCAGCCCCTCCACCTTGAACTTCATCGGACTCCGATGGTGTCAAGGACGTGCTCACGAACAGTACAAGTGCTTGTATGCGCCGTTTCAGCGTTGCAGAGGTAGAGGAAGAGTGCTCCCCATCCCTACAACGCAATGTCAACAACCGCGTTGAGAGAAATCAGATGGACATCCAACACTGACCGAGGATAATCTAAAAATGCAGGCCCGGCACTTTCGGGTACTAGCAGATGGGATCTAAGCCTCAGACACTCCTTCAATACCTCTGTGAGTACCTGAAGCGAAACGTGAGTTGTCTGTCAGCGGTCAGACTAGAGAGCGCACAAATAATTGCCATGAACGATCGAAATGACGTAGCAATGACGTAGGAAGTGCAAGTGTAGTTTGAGCTTCTTCCGCAGTTTGACGGCTGGCGCGATTGGTGACCTTGTCGACAAGGAGCATGCAAATCGGAGCCAAAAACGATCGCGCTCCGAGGACTTCGGAGAGGTGCACGAAGAAGCTAGTACAGGTGAGCAACGAGTCGCCATTCGGAAAGAAAAGACATACTTGTGTCTCCGATGTCGGGGAATATGATTCGACGCATCCGTGAAGATGCGCAGGAAATCTCTCGCTCCATTGTACAACTCGAGGCCGTCCAAGTGTGTTGTTTTCAGGGACGACACCATCACCGGCACAATGTTGTCTATCGTCTGCGCGGAACCCTTGAGCCGCCTCATATCAAAGAAGGATGGATGCAAACTCACGTTCTGGACCACTTTGAAGCTATAGGAATCATCTCTATGAAAAACGTTGGATCCCATAAACGTGAAAATGGGCATAATGTTGTGAAGGACGGAATCGGGAGTAAGCCGGGCCAGGTGGGCCATCAATAGCAGAGCCTCGTTGAACGTTTGAGGATTATCAGTAACTGGCAAGTGGATTGAATGGCAGGTAGATAAGCAAGACACGACCTTACTAACCCCTGATAAGCTCAACCAAGACATCCAGACGAATGGGCATCGATGGAGGTTCCTGGCATCCCATTGAACGATGAAGGCAAGCCATACGAGAGAAATGCTCACAGTGACCTTGCCTGCACTTTTTTCTATCGCAGCCATCAACATCTGGCAGACGTAGCTGGTGTCCGACGGGCCCCAAAGGTCGGAACGAACGACCTTGTTGAGCGTTTCCAAAAGGGTAGATATCAAATCCAATGATCCCGGAATGTCCGTCGTTCCAAGCACCTCGGCCAGCAAACTCAACGGTTGTAATTTAGTGAGCTCAGAGGCACGTGGGGCTCTGGAAACATTGTCAGTCTACGCGCCTGAGTGTCATGCTGGCCACGTACTGGTCCAACTTGGCGCGCTTGTTCACAGGCGCATCGCTCTCGACCCGTTCCGGTCGGAATTGTGCGAGAAGATGGGCGATTAACGCAACGTCCCCGAGAAGCTTCCCTAGGAGTGCTCGGGATGCCACGTACTGCGTTGGTTGCGTGAGCAATCATCAAAGGACACCCAGCGTGCATCTACTTACCGCCTCACCACCTTCACTACCTGCCTGCAATAAGATCATGCAAACCTCCGAGCGTCTCTCAAGATCGAGATCCACAAAGAGCCTTTGCCCAATGGCATCCGCATACAGTTCTCGCGCGGATGGGTCCGAATCTGTCAGACCCTGGTCAGAATAGCAATCATACATCGGCGAATGACACGGACTGGAGTGAAAGTAGAACCGGAATCCTGCAATGAACACAGGCCATGCGTCGTTGTCATCTCGGTTTGTGAGGTCCGCCGAGGTAATGCTGAGAAAGCCGCCGACGACAAGCGACACATAAACCTCAAAGGACGTTCCAAACACCTTTGCAACAGACGCGGTGTCTTGCGTAAGGTCCTTCATGGCTGGGAGTAACATATGGGGCTTGGAGAGATCAGCGACGTTCTCGACGGAGCGAAGCAATGCGATCCGAGCGGATGGGAAAGGATGGCTGATGACATGCGACAGTAAGAAGCACGAGATCCGACGCTTGTATCTACATGTGGTCGTCAATAGCGAATGACAATGAGATGGACGCTTCTCGTACTTTGTGTTCGAACTTTCAAAGTGTTTCTGATGGAACGCCCGTATGTAGTCTGCATCCTGGATCAGTTGCTCCCTGTTATCCACAAGCGCTTTCACATATGTAGAAAGATCCTTGGTGTCGACGTATTCCAAACGAGCTGTCGTAAATTTGTAAGCAATCCTCCACCTCGCAATCCAAAGACTTACAGGAAGCCAATCCGTATAATGTGTCCAAGCCATACATGTGCTTCTTCCCCGAAGTGCCGCCGAGAAGTGATATACTCTCAAAGATCAAGGAACGGTCTCGTTTATCACTTCGTGCATCCAACAAGACAGCAATCAACGACGGGAGCACCGTTTGAAAATCGATGGTATTATCGCCAGAATGGCCACGGATGAACGCAAGCACATGCAACACGGCGTGTGTTCTGACTCTTGCCAAAGAGGGTGGCGCTGAGAGAAGAATCCCGAGGAGGAAAGCCAGCGAGCTATCTCTCAAGTTGAGGAAGAGTACTTGCAGAATGGACGTCGAGAACTCATTGGGTACGGCACCCGTAGACGCGGAGGCGAGAGCATAGATTTCTTGCATCAAGGATACATAGCACTGACTCGGGTCATTAGGAATCTGTTCAATCTTTAGTGCATTAGATCAGCCGACTGGTGTGAGACTCGGTGTACATACTGCGGGGAGCACTGAAATCCAAGCCGCCGAGAACTTGGGAGGGGCGGAAAGAGCCGGAATCAAGGCGAGGATTGAAGCTTGCAGGGCATAGATGGTACTTCGTCCTCCTGGTTTGATAACCACCTTCGTACCTACGCGATGTGCATCCAATGCCTGAAGCTATGGTGAACACTGAATCCTCAACGAGAGTTGGGATTAGACGCACCTCGTCCAAACTCAAGTTGTCCCTTGCCTCCAGTAATGTGACGCGCATGAAGCGAGTGAAACGAAGGGCCAGCAAGGTCTGTTGGTCTCCCGAAGTTTGCGTCAGCAGCGCGCGGCAGACCAAGTATGCCAATGCTCGAGCATGCGCATTGGAATCATGCAACTTAGACAAAAGAGCGTCAATATCCTGGGCATTGTTGTTCGAGACAAGGATGTTCTCTATAACCATCCTTCGTTTCAGTGTCCGAGCATATTCTGTGTACAAAGCCACTCACCCGCTATCTTGGCAGCGACATCCAGATTGACTTCACAGATCTTCTCGTTGCCTTCGTCGCTACCATCCTTGTCAATCTCCGGGGCCTCTTTTTCTCCCCACAATGACGCTTTATCCCATATATCGACACAGCCCCGTAACCAGCCCGTCTGGAAACCTCCACTCTCTTTTATAGCTTCCCATACACCACGTGTCGTCCTGAACTTTGTTTTTGAAGCCAACAGGAACGGAAAAAGGGTAGTATGTTGGATAGCCAACGTGAGATCTGGATACGCCTTGACAAACGGTCCGGCAAGAAATGCCACATGTGCCCGTAAAACCGTCCGGGCGGGAGGTGTGGGGAGCAACTGCGAGCTGACGATGTCGAGTAGTTGCCGGGGCGATGTAGTGGGGACGATCGTTGAAAGGAACAGGTCAGGTGAGTCATATAGCGCTTGCAATACCCCCACGTGGGTATCATAGACGCGACCGAGCAACGCTGATTGGATGGAAGCCTAGTGCACCATGAGATTAAGTCAAGGGGCAAGCGAGAAATGCACCATATCCTGAGCAGACAATGTATCCTTTGCAGATTTCAAAATCGAGTACATTTTCTCCACTGATACAACACGTGCATCCTTTGATGTGCTCGAAGACGCAAGTATGACCTCGTTTACATTGCTGGACTCCGCTAATGGGTGGCCCTGAAATTCGTGTGGTCTCAGTTTGGAAGAATACCAATAAACGAGGCTTTGCTCACCAGAGAAAACGACGTTAGGAGCTCATTCGTGAGCTTTCTGCGTGCTTTTCTGTCTTCGGTCGATTCACCAGCTTTCGCGCCAACTTCTGATAGTACTTCATCTGCGACGTCTCTCAGCAGCTCAAGATGGCGCTGATGAACGAGTGAAAGCAGTGACCGCGCGACTCGGGTATTTTTTTCTCTCATCTCAGTTTCAACCTCTCCGAGGTCCACATCGGGAGCCGACGTGGCAATGCGGACTAGAATGCGACATAATTCTTTGATGACTACCAAGGGAGCATTCGTGGTATTTATCAAAGTAGAAAACAATGACGATACCCGATGTTCATGGATACTACACAAATTTGAGTTTAGAGTCGCATAACGGAAGATACGAACAACTACCCACCGTTCACCCAGCGAACGAACGAGAGGAAGAGTGAAGCGTTCGGCACAGACCATCGCCATGCTGTTACTTATCTCGCTGGCGAACCCACTATAAACCACACCGTTTTAACAAAATCCCGAGATGACATGTGGAAATGTACATACGCCATCTTTGTGCACAACTGGCATGCACTGAGGGGAAATCTCTGGACATTTTCTTGTGACGAGCAGATCGCCACAGCGGTTTTCACAAACTGTGCAGTAGAGACGGAGCCCTTTCCTGAACCCCGAGCTCCGCGGACTTGAGTTGTCATTGCGCTGATGATGGCAGATAGAGCGGCAGGTTTTAGGTTTACTCTTCGCGAAAGAGTGCATAGAAGAGCAAAGCTTCCAAGCTGATCATAATATGACTAAGGGAGCATGCAAAGAATACGCAACTGAATAACTCACCACGACGTTGGCGTCTTTTTGTGGAGATTGGAGCGGAGTAAGCAAAGAAGGCAGAATGAATGCAAGGACGCCGTCGTCTAAAGATGGCACGGTAGAAATATAGTCGTGCATCGTAGCGACATGAAACGCAAGCAATGTACGATGTGAATGCGAGCCTAGGGAAGTGGTGAGCGAAACAAGACAGATGACGAAGCAGCGACGTATACATTTTATAGCGGTTGGTAAAATATTGGAAACAAAGCGTGCCACATCTGTATTTGAGACCATGGCCTTTATCAGTGCACTGCGCGGAAGGGATTTTGCCGCCGATTTGAATGGGAGTAAAAATGAAAATGAAGAATTTGGCCTGTGTGTTCCGTCAGCATCAGAGTGTATCGTTGGTGGTGTACCTACTGGATGTGCAATATCGAGAGCATTTTGACAAAGTGTGGGGATTCATGGTACGGCAAAAACAACGTGAGGAGAGCATCTATATTAAACTCGTTGATCCTGACGCACATTGCAGGTTAGTGATTCCCGTAAGGTGAGACGAAGCATACCTGAAGCGCCTAACAAGCCATTCCAAAACCTTGCTTGTGGGAACCTCGATAAGCCAAGGACCAAGAAGAGCCAAAAGGGCGTTGATATGTCGATCGAGGGTCACGTTTAGTTCTTTTGACTGGAGTGTGCGATCAAGAGCCCTAGCGGCATCGGAAAATAACTCCTGTTCGAGATCCACCGACAATGGAGACCCATCAGCACCGAATTTGACAGTTTTAGATGAGAATACAGGAGAGAGCGAACGAAGGTGGGAGAAGGCGGTGGAAGCAAGAGCATGTATGGAATCAATGTCATGAAGGTCGGTATCACGACCGGTGAATAGATATGACTCTGTCTTCCTCTTTTTTGACCTGTCCTGTAGCAGGGACGCGTTGAGGGACGTCGACGCAGCGAGTTGAGCTACGAGGGCGGACGGCATCTAACACAAACAAAAATCTAACCAACGATCAGACCAGTCAAATTTTGTCGACGAGTTGATTATGTCATCAATTGCCCCTGTCGGCGAGGGCGAGCTCGAACTCGCTATCTCGAAGAAATACCCCGTTTGAGGATCTCGACTCATAACGTTCCAAAGCTACTAGCTTCCATGTCTCTCCAGCGCTGCAGCTTGAATTTTTGGTGTCTTCAACCATATCATGATGATGTGACTAACAGTTTGCCTTTTATGGAGACAATGGGGTTACGCGGCAGTTGCAATTTATTGTATGCTTGTTCCACCATGTCGACCGGTGATACAAACTCAAACCAAGGTATCCCTCCGCTTGCTTCGGATGGCGTTTTAGCCGTGTCAGCGTCTATCGTCGTTGATGCACCGCGCGACGTTGTGTGGCGAGTTTTGATGGACTGGGGGTCATATCACGAATGGTATGTCGTTCGTCCATTTTATGACACAACGTTGGCTTGACACCATTCGTAGGAACGCATTTGTGTATGTGCCGTATCGTTTCGACTAAAAATGCGCTGTCTGATGCTTAGCATGACTCATCTTGTGACTACGGCGCAGTCGGAACCAGCGCCTCACTGATGAGTCGAAAATACCCCTTCCCGCGTCCCAGCAGACTCCACGCGTCGGCTCGCATATGCTCATTCATCCTGTGCACATTCCCCCCTCGTTCGACCCCCCGAAGTTATTCCCCGCTAGCTCCGCATTCGTAGTGATGACCGCTCTCGATCCCGACAATTACCGCTGTGCATGGGAGACCACCGGATATCCTTCTTGGCTCCTTCACTCAGTGCGATGGCAAGCATTGGTCGAGGTGTTGGAGGATGGGCGCAAGAAGACGCGCTATGAAACCATTGAAGTGTTTAGTGGTTTATTGGCATATGTGATCAAGATACTTGTTGCAAGTGGGCTACGAAAGGGCTTTGTGGCGATGGCGGAGGGACTGAAGAAGCGATCAGAGGATGTATAGACACATTGTACTGCCTGCTGACTAACCTTAGACATCCCTGCCAATCCCGACACAGCCACGCGACCGCGCTCTAGATCTCCAAGTGGATTATTATAAAGTCTGACACACATCCCGTCGGTGTCCTTGTTCATCTCCACCATCGTCATCACTCACCACCTCCTCTTCCATCGTCCTCATCCCATCCCATCTCTTGCCATGCTCGCCTACGACTCTCCTTTACAGGATCCACACATGGTCACCAACATCTCTGCCAATTCCGCCCCTGTCTACGACATCCATGGCAGACAGAAAATTTTCAACGAGTCAGCGGTGCAGAGAAAAGACCGCATCGAGTTTCTTAAGCAGAGGGAATGGGTTCGACGCGTCACAGAGTGGGTACGGGAAACAAATGCTCAGAAAGACATGGTGCGCTCCTCCTCTCCAGATCGATTTCCCTTCTCTGACTCTGGGTTCCCCAGCCATTTTTTGGCCGCTCAGGCCTATCCTATCCCCCCCTCTCTTACCATGACACTAGCATAGGGTCTCAAGCATCTGTCGTCCCTTTCCCTTGCCTGGAAGAGGAAGAAGAGCCCTATATCATCTACAGCTCTTCTCCAAGCTCTTCCCTCTCTTCCCTTTCCGAGGAAATCACACCAGTTCTTTCGCTCAGCAGTGGTCTATCTCCTTCGCTGAGCCTGTCTGCAGTGGGTGTACCCCAAGCCACTCAAAGGAAAATATCTGGGCACCACCGAAGAGGCAGCAGTGCCAGTCTCCGTGGTCACTCCCGCAAGCAATCTCTTTCCAGTATATGCGAGGTCCCTGAGGAGGACTAGGCGCCTCTTGATGTCCCTTGCACGGCCCTGCGAGTTTTTTTTCCATTACGCCCGCACTTGAAGACGTTTCTTTCACCTAGCTGGCGCTCGTAACGCCTGGCAAGCTGGATTCTAGTCAGGAAATTGTTCAACCCTTCGCTTCTTCCCGCTTCGACGTGTGAATGTCGTTCATGTATTTCTTGTTGTTGGCGATGCTGATTGTTGTTCGTTGCCGTCACCATAACTCGGAGTGTCCAGGGTGTTAGCCGGTTCTCCTGGTAGACTCGTCGTGTTCCTGATACCTGTGTCTCTCTACTTATACCCGCTTTGTGCCCGTCGTCACATCTGTACCACCGCCCATCCACAGTCATCGCCACCAGAGATTTCGCTTCGTTGCGTCAGTGTCTGTATTCTACATCCTCCTTACCATAGAGAATCCGTGAACTCGTCTGTTTCTCCTTGTATGCAGATCATAAATCTCCTTTTAACTTACTGTATGCATGAATTGCTATGTACAATGCCGGAACTCGACACGCCACTGGGGTGCTTCGCTTGGCTTTTTTAATATCGGGCGCAGTCGGGTTTCACGATGTTATGGTTGGGGAAAGCATCCACTTGCCATCAATAGATCGGTCATCGCTTCTCACAATTGTGAAGCAAGGGAGTTGGTGTGACTCATCTTTCTTTATACCATCTCGCACTATCCTTTGACGAACAACGAGCAGTACATACCAAATCTAATTCGAGCTGTTGGCAACGCCGACGCCATGCCATCGGCAGCACAAGGCCGCATCTTCTCACAGTACTAGTGGTGCCACTCAGGGTGCTGGCATGCTGGCAAGTTGGCAATAGGGTCAGAGGTAGGTTCAGGTCATTTCAAGAGGTATCACCACGAAGCTTTGATGTATCCTGACTCTCGAGCTGTGCATGTGAATGGCTCTGTTAACATATCAGTTTACTCTCCGGACCACCGTGACAGGCAGGCAAGAACGGCCTTGCTGACTTTCTCGTTGGCACCTACAGTATTTTTCTGCAGAGTCAACTGAGTGTCGTCGATGCCCGCATTAGAGATGCGGCTCTGACAAGGCCGTCGTCGCCAAGTTGTCGGTAGCCCGGGTGCCAGTGGTACCGGCGCAAACAGTGACTTTGGGACGCAAGAGAGAGCGGTTTCGTTTTGCGCCACCTTTCCCGTGAGCGTCCGGGAAAAGGATATACCGATACAGCGCCGCAATTACCCTCTCCGACAGACAGTTCACACGTCCCGTTTCAGTTCGCAGAAGTTGTGTCAAATTCTAAAAAAAAAGGGTCCAGTTCGACCTATACGTGTCCAAGGCTTCTGTACAGATCATTCCATGGAATTAAGAGGTACTAATACTTGCGTGACAGCGTCATGGAGAATGACAATGTGATATTTAGACTTCACTGGTCAAGGTGAAATATTTTCAGCTAGGTTGCTCCGTCCTGGCCAGTGTCACATGAGCAACTGGAGAAACAATCAGAAATTATCACCAAACCAGGCTGGCACTTACGTAATTAAATAGGGGTAAATGCAAGTCGTGATGCTAGTGTGGTAGAGGAGCCCTTCATGCCTGTCCTTTTGAAAGGAAGTTGTCATTGCGGGGCCGTCCGCTTCACCGTACAAAGCCACACTCCGATTCCCTACCAGGTGTGTTACAATCGTCTCTAGACTTGGCCTAGACTCGGGGACGCAAGGTTTACTGACACTTTCCAACCCCTGCCAGTTGTGCACCTGTTCCATCTGCCGCAAAGTTGGCGGCGTCGGCGGTTCGATCAACCTCGGTGCCAAAGTCGACACCCTCACCATCACCCAAGGCGCTGAACACATCCGGTGCGTACAACGTGTCCAACAACGCTCGTCGCAACGGCCCACAAGGCCCGCCGGTCTTTTTCTTTTCCAGCGGTTACCGTGCCGTGCTCGATCGTGACACTCCCAAAGAATCCATCGCGTCGTCGGAGCGAAACTTTTGTGCGCGGTGCTCGGCCATGTTGTGGTTATTTGACGAAACGTGGTGTGTCGGTTTGAGACACATGAGCGTCAACGGACGAATGGGCTGATTGTCGTCTCCCTCCTTTGATATACAAGGCCCGACCTTCTTCACCCATTCGCATCCGCAATCGATGACCCGCCGCTCGAGGCGCCGGAGCAAATGGTGCGGTTTGTCGCATGGCGTTGAATCGGATCACACTCACCCGAGATCCATGTGTTGGGATAGGTGGTGGTGAAAACAGACTCCAAGCCCGACTACGTGCGTCTGCCAGAAGGCCCCAAAACGGTCTACAAGCGATTCGGATGGGATTCGATCGAGAATTGGCACAAGAAACATGGCAAGTACGTACCATAAAAGAGTCCAGTGCTCCCCGATTCGTTGATCGTGTATGTCGTCTTGGTCGATGTTGTGTTATTGGAGAGAAGATTAGTTCCATTCTGCGAGTAGTTCATGGTCAATGCTTATTTTGGCTTGTCACTTGCCTGGCGAACAATTGCCTTTCACGTCAGTCAGAGTGGTAACTTACTCACTGGCAATCGTTGAGTCAGTCTTCTTTTCGTTACCAATTAATTTTTATTGTGTGATTAGAAGCACGATGGACAAAGGACATACATGATTTCAGGGTAGTGAGCACAAGGAATGCATAAGCGAGTGGAAAGACGTTACGATGTGTGGAGAGACCGTAAGATGTGTAACACAACCGAGAGAGTGCAGAAGTTAAGAGATACAAAAGGGCATGAGATCACGTTCACATAACAAACAACGTCAACGTCGGGACGCTCAACCTGCGTTTTTTGCAAGAGACTCGGCTGGTTTCGTGAGACTGAAGCCTGTTCATAAAATTCTGATTTCAGACATCGCTCACGGCAACCAACCCTATCCATACGTACCTTTGAGCCCCGCCGCTTTTTCTCCCTGTCTTCCAAAGCCTAATCCAGCTCTGCTGGAAGCGCTCGACGGCATGCTCTCACTACCCGATTTCTCTTCACGGCCCAATCTCGAGGACAGCGTTCCCGTCACAGGCCGAATATCGATACCTCGGCCATGCGTCGGGAGCACGTCCGATCCACGCTCGCGCCACGACAAAATCGACCGCTTGTCCTTGGCCGACCCCCGGAAAATCAGACCGACGAGTATGTTGAGGCATCCGACCGAAAACAAAAAGAACGCAGTTACGAGCGGCAAGCTACCAACGTAGTGCGAGAGGACCGACGCGCCAATGCTGTTAACCGCGTGTGAGCTTGGGTGTATTCGATGGACTGACTGTAGGCACTGCTGGGGAACGGACGTACAGGCATTGCATGACGCCGAGGGCGCCGACGCCAAAGTCTTTTCCGAGGACGGGAAACCAG
Source organism: Harrya chromipes (assembly GCA_038091155.1). Lineage (NCBI taxonomy): Eukaryota > Fungi > Basidiomycota > Agaricomycetes > Boletales > Boletaceae > Harrya > Harrya chromipes. The sequence continues at coordinate 27,344 of JBBPNX010000113.1, forward strand.
CGGTCAAAGAATATCGCCGGCCAACCTATAAACGTCCTCTTAGCCTCCCTCCTTTGATACGACAGGGAGACAGCGGCACGTACCAATTTCGGACAGGAAAAGTACGATAATCTGGAACAGAATGAAGATCCTGTTCAAGACAGCCCAAAAGGCCCCGCCAGGTTGGTTGGGAACAGTGCTGTTGCTATATTGGAAGTACAGAGAATTAGGCACCATCCTCTCTTGGCACGGTGACAGTGGCATACGGGATATACTCCGAGTTTCCCATGTCGAACGCAGTCTGGTTGAAGTCGCCATTCGTGAAGGCGTTGACGGCCTCAACATCATCGACGAGTACGAGAATGTTGGTCGCGAATACGAGTAAGAGAGCGACGATGCTTAGGGCACGCACGATATTGAGCGCAATGAATACACCTGCCCAGAGAGATGGATCTTGAGGGGTCAAATACCAAGTGAACCACTTACGAGCGAAACCAGGAAGGAACATGCTAGAAATTGTGAATGATGTCACTGGTCCAGACTCCAGAGGTACAACTTGGAGCGAACCTGTGCTTGCGATGTATCGGAAATATGGCACAAAAGCGAGAGAATTAGTGAGCTTGGACCAGCAAGCTAGAGGAAATAAAATCAACGAGGTCTTGGGGATACCAAATGTAAAGGTCGGGATGGTCACGGTGAAAGTTGTGCAGATTAACCATGGTTCCACAGCTTGATGTTAAAACGTGGACTCGGGCGGCGGAACCATGTCTATTTCCTTAGGGATCCCATTGTTCTCCTGCTTCCGGAAACAATGTAAATTTGAGTTGTACTGTTCGTGGTACGTACAAGAAAAACAATGGAAAAGAATAAGGACTCCGCATCCTGATAAGGTAAAAACTCCACAGCAAAGCAAACGTGGACCCACAGGCAGTCATGACAGTACTTATTCTGTCTCCACCACCACTCAAGATCTCCAAGTACACATAGTAAGGGTACATTAATCGACCAGTCAGAGATTGTCCAAAGCATGGGTATATGACTCAAGGTATCACAGATAGTAAACGTCTATGGGTCTTTTGTTGGTAGTGGTGGGATAGGTGGAATCTGTCCCTGCCGTGCACGTTGAGATTTCTTGTGTTGCTGTGCTGCCTGAGACCGCTCTTGCTCAGCTCGCATGGCTTGCATAATGTCAAGCTGTTGTGCTATAAATTCTTGCGTATTTGGTCTATTTGCCAGTCGTCAATGCCCTAACGTCACAGAACAAATACTGTACGTACCTCATGCGTAGGATTCGCATTATAGTCTCCCCACTAAAGACTTCTTTCTCTTGCTTCTCCTTCTTGCGTTCCTTAATTGTTCCAAGATTTCTCTGATTGTAAACACTCTTGACACGCTTCTTGACAGGTACGGCCTCCCGTAAGCTCTGTTGCATGGCACGAACGCATTCTTCCATCAACGTATCCCTGCAAGCGAATTAGCAATGTCCGTGACCACATTACTTCCCTTCACTCACGTATGCCAGTCGTAGTACAAACGAATGGACACCACGTCACGATACTTCTGGTTCTGAAGGGCTTCTAGTGGAACGCCTTCCCCTTCAGCGTGGAAATAGTCCCTCAAGAACTGCAACTCTTGTCAGCAAGTGATTCATGATACAAGCGCAAGAGCACAACCTTCAACCACTTGAAGACAATGTCTACTTCCTTGTCGCTCAAGGGTTTCATGTCACTCGGTAGTTTCGACAACGGTGGGATGAGGAGACCCTCAACGACTGTCAGAATTTCCTTCCAGACCTTGAGCATCACCGTATCTTTCACGGTCTCAGCCAAGTGTGTGTTGAGGATCTGCAAGTTGGCGTCGAAATAGTCGAAGAGAGGAACAATAGCTCGTTCGATCTCTACGTCTGTCAGTTCCTCGGCTCGAAAGCGTGGCTTTTCGGACGATGGAAGAGGTACTTGTACTTCGTTCGAAGTCGCGCCAAGTGCAGATCGGTAGAGGCCAGTTACGTTCGCAAGCGCTTTGTTGTAGTCGAGAACTGTACCAGTCTTGACGAGACTTTTCAACACCGTGCGCGACAGTGACTGTCTTATGAGCGGAGTCATCTATTGAGGGGTGTTGAGATGAGTGCAACCTACAATACCCCGGAATTCACCACTAACCTTGTCGACGAAGATACGCATCATGTCCCCTTCGCTGCGCTTCAGAGACCTGAACGCTCGTCCAAAGTAGAACTGAGCATCGTCCTTCTCCCCTTCCATACTAATACGCAGAAGAATTCGACCGTGATGACCATGGTTAGCAACTTCGAGATTCAGCCACACGTCGTGCGTCAGGAAATCGCCGTATTGTGTGGGGTTCAAGCAGATAAAACTGCGACCGACCACGTCATGCTGGCCCACAAGCGCACGGTCCCGGATGCTGCACATGAGCCAGAGTGGTTTATCGACTGAAATATCAAAGGTTTCCTCCCCTATAGTGGAGGTCAGGTCAGGTCAAACTACGAGCTGGACCATTCTCACAGCGAGGATTCAATGTCTCATATATCGTCCGCGTCTTCACCAACCGATTCCCGGCTTCATCGCTGAGGGTCACAAACGTATCAAGCTGGGCTGATGGACTGCTGTCAAGTGGTACGAGGTCCTCTGCCATCACTATTTTCACCGTGAACAAGAACTTGGGCTTATCAACCTTGTCAGGCACCGGGGGAGATGCGGACAATACGTCCGTGATCTTGTCTACCTGCATCTGGTTATACATATTGTCCAGAAGCTTTCGGGCAGATTCGACGTTGTTAAGCTTGACGCACGACTCCGGACGGAAATTGAAGGGTTCGACCTTCTTCTCACTTGTTGTCGCGAGTTGTCTCGCCTTCTCAAGCCAGGCGGATGACTTCTGGGGCTGCAAGTAATCTGTGGGGCGGGGGAACATTTCAGTCATAAAAAGTTCTTCCACACTACGGCAATACTGCTCGATGGCTTTAGAGATGGTCTGAAAACGTGATAAGGAAAAATGACAAGGTGTGATGATATGTTGTACCTTTGAAAGACTTGTGAAGAACCGGGCATTCTGATATTCATCGGACCATTCCAGATCCTGGAGGAATGCTATGGGGCTGCGAAGAGAATCGAAAAGGTCGACAATAGATGAACTATGGCCATCCGTGTTTTCTGCTTCAAACTGTTCTGGCAGTAAGCTTAAGCAAAGCTTGGAATCCGTTCACGGACAAACCTTGTCGGCAGCTATAGCCTATACCGCACACGTCAGTCCAGTGGAAACGTAATGGGAACGAAGCGGAAACTAACAGCTTGAACCCATAGATTGGTCTTACTATCTGTATCTGACAACCATTGGAGGACATACGACATGAAGAACTGGGTAAGATCGAAGTCAACATGTTCTCTGCGGCATATCAACAACGGTGGCGCAGTGAATTCCATGAAATCTTACTTCGGGCAAAAGGCCGTAAACATCGACAGAAGCGACTTCGTCCTCCGGTATAATGCGAATATGTCCTGGATAGGAACATCCGGCGTTGGTCCATTCATCGACGATTCAAAGAGTTTCTTCGACGAATTCTGCAGGTCAGCGATAAATAGTGGAACGGTCACTTCCACAACCAAGGAGACGAGGTCGATTCGACTTTCAAAGCACAACAGGAATCAGTGACCGCGAAATGCGTGCGAAACAATACATACCCGACAAGTGGCTCAGGGAAACGTTTGTCAAGTTGTTTCGCAGCCTTTTCAAGTTCGTCTGTCATCAAAAGAAGAGGAAAGGCGCGATTGACTCCAGGAGCTGCTTGAAGTTGTTGAATCTTCTGCTGATAAAACTCCTCAGAAAGTGCCTTGACGCGGTCTTCCAGGTCCGAGAGGCGTGCGCTGATATCCGCTTCGAAGCGAGTGAGAAGTCCACTTTCTCGCACATGATCAAGTACGGTGAGATACGGCTGAATCTCGGATACCTTGAGGTTAGGTACGGCCTCCATTGCATGGTAAAGCAACGAGAGGAAGATGTTGTAAAGACTACCGTAGGCGTTGGCCAACAACTCTTCCTGGGAGTTTAGAGAATGTGAACAAAAAGCCATTTGCTGCACGCATATCACGTACGTCTTGGGTCGGCCATTTGTCGACTTCAAGGTCCTGTAGGACTTTCGAGACCGCCTGCAAAGCCTCCGGTATGCATTCCATCGGCACATGACTCCGTTCGTAGAATTCTTTGATGAGCTCCAAGAAGCACGTTGCACGATAAGGTTGACCCATCCGCCAGCGCACCGCGCATTCATTGATCAGATTGGTATGAGGGGGGCTTAAAATTGTCAACGGTACTTCGTCTGCGTCATCGACCTCGGGTCCAAACATCGTCTCGAGATCAGTGGTGAGGCAATACTCAACGAGGCGTTTGTAGAACCGCTTGGGATTCGGAGGGATGTATGTGAAGTTGTGTCCGACACGGATTTCTTCGTCACCTTCAATTCCTTCCTGGAGTGTCTCCGGGACGTTATCAACACCCAGTGTCCCACCGTGCATGGATCGTCGACTTCCGATGGAGGTGGCTCCAATATGCCGATTGGATGTTCCAGAAGTTACCGAGTACACAGAACCAGGACGGGGACTTGTGCTGAGAGACGAACTACCATCATCTGCTGGCATAGACTTGGCGAGCTCCGGATTTGAAGCCACGATGGCCATGATTAGTTGTGAGAGATGACTTGTCTCCAGGGTTCGCCATTGATTCCATGCAGTGTCGCTGTCGAAATCCTCTCGTCTACCTGGAAAAGGTGCACCGGCGTTGATGTTCTTTAAGCAGGTCTATTATGGATCTTTTAGAATGTTTCTTCCGTGCGCAATACGATGGATCAGGTACCTTGAGATCAACTACGGCCGCCTGGAAGAAATCTGAGTTCTGCGAAAACCTGAGAGCCTACGTTCATACCTTCTCTGTACATATCTTTCTGAGCCTGTCAACTTCAGTCTGCATTGCGTTATCTGGAATCTTGAAGAGCCTGGCGACGACCAAGACAAATGGCATGTCGTGGATACTCGTGCTGATGCCAGGAGCGGTGCTTACAAAGTCCCCGCAATCTCGAGAAGTTGAGGCGGAGTCACGAGCCGACTCATTCGAAGATTGCGAGAGCTTCGTATGATACATTTCCAATCGGGAATTCAACTCGGGTGAAACGTGGCTAAGACTTCTGAGACAATCGCGCAGCATCCTTACGAACTGCGCAATTTGATTGTTGACTTCGACTTTCCAAGCGTCATCGACCAGTGTGGGCTCCTTCCTGAGCACGACAGTAGCCTGTGAGGCGAACATCAAAATGAGTTCCTCGATACTTCTGTTCTCTTTCATTTGTCTTCGGAATGGGTCGCCCAAGAAGTGGTTGTAAAACACGGCCATGGTTCTCCGTGTCAACTGATCCGAGTAGCTAAGAGCAAGTTAGGCAAGCCTGCTATCGACAGGAGACACGAGCCACGCACGCGGCTTCTTTCCCCATGGCTATATTCTGCAACTTCTGCTCGAGTACTTTGAGGAGTTTCTCGGGGAACTTGACGCTCTTGGATCCGCCCCCGATCTCCTTGAAAATATCGCCAATAGAAATGATAGAGTATGATATGGCACCCGAGATTTTGGAATGGTGTTCTTTTTCCTTTGTTTCTGTGCCGTTCGAAGGGGTCGCGAGGACCTTTGGAGAGGTGATGTAGCTCAAGATCCTGTGTAAGTGCTGTTAGCTGGAGCACATGTGAGGTTGAGGGCAAGCACGACTCACGCTACGCGGAGGACATAACTGAGGAGAGATTAGCAAGCAAAGATGCTTGAGATTCTGCAACACGCACTCGAAGAGATCATCATCCGTCACACGATACTTGGAGAGCCGCTTCTCGTGAGCGACGCTATCGTGGCTCCGTCTTGACATGGAGATAGATGGAATCACAGCCAAGCGAAGACACGCTGCTCCTTGAAATTTATTCGTGCGCAACGTTGAACACGGCGAGGCGATTATCGAGATGCGAGAGTAACAAGTGAAGACAGATTGTTGCAGTGCTGGCCACTCGGAAACGCGCCATCGCCGCCAAGCTTATAACACAATCACCAAACAAATACTTTTTACAAACACACTTGCATTCCCTACGTCACTCAAGCTACACCATTTCGACCGGAGACCCGAGCGAGCTTAAGGTGGTGCGATCGCGGACATCGACCGCAGCGGGGATGTCAGATTTGCTGTGCTCTATGTGAGTGCTTGTATCGTCCCATGCATGAGCCACGGATCATCAGGAATATCGCTAAAGAATCATATGGATCCTTCGCGACGGTCTCAAAGGGTATGTTGTGACACGCTTGTCGTCCCGCTACTCACTGACTCCTCAGAGGTCGCCGATGCATGGGGAGCTACTCTGGCAACCCTTCACAGTCTGCTCTTGTCTACCTGCTTTCTGTGGGCTACAAGAGTTGACTGAGATTGCGATGCTCTACGTTGGCTACAGTCGGTCGCACAAAACTATCCTCTTGTTGGTCTGACCCAGGCAATTTCGAAACGAACGTCGCCCGAAGTGTCGCTTCCTGTATTGTACGAACTTTGACTCAAGGTGGGCAAGGCCCCAACAAAGGTATGGCGCATTGATGCAAGTCTTGTTTGAAACGGTGACGAAACAGTGCATTAGGAAGGCGTTCATGGCATGTTTGGATAGTTTACGCAAGCGCTCTGCACGCCGCTCCGTCCGGACGTTCTCAAAAATCTATATTCGTGGAACTCTGACCAGACGATGGCGTTTGGGTTCTCAGAGGTTTGGTGTATCAGTGCGTTGACAGTCGGAGGAACTATCCAGACTGACCTTGGAGCCTAAGTAAAATCGGCCTTTACTGAATTCGTCGTGATGCTCAACGAGACCGCGTTCAGACCACTGTTCCGACGTATGCACGACCGGGCATTTGCAGACGAAATGGGTGAACGTGATTGTTTGACGTCGACGATAGTTTAGCGATGAAGCTGACTCGAGTCACTCCACCACACCAGCGACGGACGAGAAGAGGACCACTTTCTGTCATGTGTATCCTGCTTTGCTCAACTACTTCAAGGTGTATGGTTTATGTGCTCGTGGGTCATGGTATTCTCACAGACGTCTTACAAGCCTTTGCGTCCCCATCGAAGACCGCTCCAACAGAATTTGCATTGTGGTCCGGCGTGATCACATCATTGACAAGGTCCCTGTTGACGACGTAAGTACGTCTCATTCATGAATTGGCCTTAGGATCGCCCAATCCATTCTCTTTTACAGTCTTTTGGCGTGAATATCTGCACTCATTTCACACATGCTGTCCGAACCGTGCGCTTGCCCACTCCCCGTCAATCTCGCATCAAGAGACAGCACCGAAACGGCGCGCCACGTATCGTCTTATTGCCGTCACCACCACCCTTAACAGCCCGTCGGCCGACCGCTTAAGCGCCTCAACCTCGATCTTCTCATGCACACGCGCTCGCTCCGAGGACGCACGCGTCGTATCCTGGCGTTAGAGTGCACGACAGAGATGTGGAAAGTTGAAGGGGATCAACCCTTCGGTGACTCATCTATCCATTCATTGTCGATTTTGGCGTCGCGCCTATCCAACAACTCGACTCGATGTTGTGCTCACAAATACCGCTCTTTATTGCAGGATTCATCTGCGAAACTGTGACGTTCATTGCTGAATGTGCCGTTAACGAGAACAACAGCGTCACAATTTCGGGAGTGGGGCGACCCGGCAGGGAGTATCAGTGTGTTGTAGTGTTGCGAGTCGTTCGCATTGAAAGACAACGGTTTTGAATTCGGGATGACCGCGAATTGATTGTTATCGTGACCGCGCTAGCACAAAACTCGATTATCAGATGCTACGATTTCAGGATCGTCCCATACAACGCATCGTGGATTCTAAAAAGTGTCTTGTTCAAATCTGAGAGCAGAGAACTGAAGTTTAAGTGCTACACTGTAGGGGTCCGTTCCGACAAATCACTACACGTAAACTTGAAGATAAGGAAATGAAATACCAGAATAAAGATATAAATGTTTATACTTCACAGTGATCGAGAAGTGTGTGTGTTTCTCTGACTTCATCTACCTCCGGATCCTGACTGACCGGCTGGCCTATCTGAAGTAATCCATGAATTTCTCAGAAACGATGCCTACACGAGTTTGCGCACCAAGCACGATAAGAGACTCGAGGATTCACTTGATGATCGTCCAGCGGCACCCCGATTGGACAGATTGATGGATTCATCGGTGGGATCCTGGACCGACTCCGAGGCTCGATTCCGGAGGTAACCCGGAATGAGAAGCACCCAGTTTGGGAGAACAAATCCAGCGGTGTGTTGATCGTTGTGGATGGACATGGCCGCCCGTGCTGCGGCCGAAAATGCCACATGGTGCAGGTACAAGCCAAATACTACCCAAAAACCTACGAGGATCAAGAAACACGACACAGCTGTAGACTCGGAGGTGCCAGCTGGTGGTGAGTTTGTTAGCGATATTCCCTTAGTCTCATAGTAAGTTCACACGAGGATGCCAAGTACAGCGACGCCAAATGCTGCATGGATTCCACCATATGCCACATCGACACATGGCTGTGAGTGACACAATACTGCGCACATGCCAACAACAAGCCAAACACCTGGAGCAACAAAAAGAAAGATAAGGTTATATGCAAGCCTGTGAAGAAGGGGAGGAGGTAGAATGTAGAAAATCGGTGAGTATATGCCACTGATTAAGAGGTAAGAGAGGACGAAACTGCCCCAGAATGATGGTTTATGCATCGGATAGGTGGGATTTGGTTGTGATTGGGACATGGTGACGGTTGGGACTGTCCAATAGGGGTCAAATGATATGGTGTGATGGTCTGTGACATAACGAGGCACGTGGCTGTCACAGACCCATGTCTTTGTCACCTATCGAATTGTGCACCAATAAGTTGCTTGTGCTAGATCAGCTGCAGTGGGGATGTCAGTTTTGCCATGCTTTATCTGAGTCCCAAGTTGTACTATCTGCCATGCATGCACCTGAACCTCATCAGCATGAGCCACGGATCTTCTTGCACAGTCACATTTAGGAATATCATGAAAGAATGCAACTTGGCATGACGGTCTTAAAGGGAAGACACGTGCATGTTGTGACACGCTACTCACCGACTCCCCAGGCCTCAGAGCCTCAGAGGTCACTGATGTAGGGGAGAGCTACTCTGGCAACCCTTCAGTCTGCAAAAGAGAATGGAGAAGGCATTGTCGACTTCACCATGTGTCACAAGTGGTCGATTTCGTATCCCTGCAGCTATTAGTAGATGCGATGATTTCAGGATTCATTGTGTCATACTGTTAAGACCATGCATTCCTCCGGAGTGAACTCCAGAAATAGGGGCTTTCTGGAGTTCATGGAGTTCAGATAGGACGTTGGGTTCAGCTTATGTGCTGCCCCCTTACTAGTGCCATGTCCTGGATTTAGGAGCGGAGGTCGGAGGAGTTCAGGACGAACAAGGGAAGTCGCCAGGACTTCAGCAGTTCAGACTCGGAGATCAGGAGGGATTCATCTAAGTCAATAATCAAGCTAAAGTTACAGGAGGAGTAGCTAGGGTTTATATACTTGGAGATCATGTTACATTTCACTTTTTCCTTTCACTTCGTCTTCGTCCTTCGCCTTCACTCGGACTACGCCTTCATTGCCGCATAGGCCGTTAGGGTCTCGCTTATGCCATTGCCCTTGACCCACACTAATTCCATCGTATTCCACAGACATTCTACTTTACTCATCGTGCTCACGTCATATGCCGTGCCCTTCGCACATTTGTCATCCCTTTGTCATCCCTTTGTCATTCTTGCTTACTCCGTTGCTGCGCATAGCAGTGCTTGTGAGTCATGACAAGTCATTTCCCCTTTATATCCAGATGACTCCGCTGCCTGCCCTAAAGGGCCTTTACGTATATAAACCCTAGATACCCGTCCATGTAACCTCAGTTTTAATCCACTCAATCTATCTGAGCTTACTTGACTCCTCCTGCGTCCGTCGTCGGATCTCCTCCTTCGACTCCTTCGTCTACGTTGTCGACCCTCCAGTCTTCGACCGTCCCCCGGTTAGCGACTGGAACTCTTGCTCCTTCGTCGCCTTCCGCAACAGGAAGGCTCCTGGTCGTTGCGCGACCACCTGAGGCATCGTCCTCATCCTTCGTCCTTGTCCCTCGTCCCGCGTCTTTAGGTCGCACCCCCTTGCTCTGGTTCCAACGCGTGGGTGAGTCATTGCTGCCGCGGAACCTGAGAACCCTTAGCCCTTCGTCCTCGCGAGTCTCGTACTCAGTCCTGAGTCCATGGTAGCCTGCTCACGCAGCAACCGTAACACTCATTGTAAAGGTCTAGGTCATTGCTCTTTATGCTATTGGCTACTATTCTTCTTATCTATGACATCATTGTATTCCCTGATACCCTATGCCCAGAACTGTAAGAACCACTGAAACAAAGGGACTGTCTCAGGGGTCACGTCAATACCCGCGCAAACAGAATAGAGGAGAGGTTATGAGAAGAGACTTGTAGTCAGTTAGACCAGGCTTTCACCGTGAATCCAAATGAATACGACTGAGGGAAAGACTACGATACAGGAGGGTTTATATACTATGGCTACAGTGATGACTAATCGTCCATGAGGTAGATGCATGTTGTACACGTGTGAGATAACAATAATAGTAGCCAATGGCGTAAAGGGAGCTTATCAGAAGTATGACATAGTGTGAGAGTGAACTGGTTAAAGTAGAAGCCGAAGTAACCGGGTCTGGAACGATCTGGTCAAAGAAAGTCTAGACCAGTATCTATAAAGGGAACCATAAGTTAGGGTTGGGGGTTAAGTTAGGTTTAAAGTCTTTGAAAATCGTAACAATCTTTGGGAAATATCGGGTGAACTCCTCATCGGAGAGAAGAGAGAGTGCAGTGCGGAGGTGGGGCTGGAGGACCTCATCGGGGAGATGGTGAATACAGGAGTCAAACCCAGCTCTCCAGAGGAGATCCAAGGTTCGGTTTCTAGTGGTGACGATGGTGAGGGCAATGGAGGAGGGGAAGGAGGCCAGAAGTGAAATTGGGAGTTGGGAGAAAAGCATACGGATCGTCGCGTAGTCGCGGAAGAGCTTAGCAAGTTTGACGAGAGTGGGGTTCTCCATGAACGTTGGGATATGCTCGAGCGCAAATGTTGCGTCGGCTTCTTCAAGAAGGGAGACATAAAGGACTCATTGGGCGAGAGGCGGAAGGGATTGGGGGTGGAATCCGACGAACTTGTAGGTGGCAAGGAGGGCAGTGGTGATACGGAGGTGGGCAGTGTTGGTCATGCTGAGGTGGGGAAGTCTTTGGGGTGTCGTGCTTTATAAGTTTTGAGCAGTTCCATTGTGTTGCTTAGATTAGATTGAGGTTCCCAGGTATTTTCAGCAGTGGAGTACCCTTTCCATCGGATCAGGAATTGTCGTTTCCCTTTTGGCCCTCGGTGGGACAGGATCTGTTCGACTTCGTATTCTTCTTCAGATCTTATTAGATCCGGTGGGGGATTAGAGAAATTGGGGCCGTGTTCAGGGGTTTCCCTGTATGGGGTTAATAGGGAAGCATAGAAGACGTCATGGATTTTCCACATTGGGGGAAGTCGGAGTCGGTATGCAACGGAGGAGATGACTTGGGAAATTTCAAAGGGACCTTCCCACCAAGGTGCAAGCTTCCTGGATGGGTAGTTGAATTTTAGGTTCCGAGATTCAAGCCAGATGCGATCCCCGGTTTTGTTACGTTTCACCTTTTTCCTTTCACTTTGTCTTCGTCCTTTGTCTTAACTCAGACTACACCTTTGTTGCCGCATAGGCCGTTAGGGTCTCGCTTATGCCATTGCCCTTGACCCACACTAATTCCATCATATTCTACAGACGTTCTATCTTACTCATCGTGCTCTTGTCATATGCCGTGC